>OMKL01143867.1:0-11280 GCA_900302295.1 Parasudis fraserbrunneri | reverse complement strand
GACACCAGGAGGAAATGTGATTAACGTTCATTCGTAATTACAATGCATTATTTTCTGATAATCAAGTTTGTTGGTAAAGATTTTTCTAAAAGTTACTGATAGCCATGAAATGTATCAGTCTTTCATTTGGTAAAGGCATTTCTTCATCAAAGGTCAAACAAGGCAGATATGTTGGGTTTTAGTGTGCTTCTCCATGCATCTCTCATAGGCTTCAATAGAATAGGCACCAAGCCGAGCATTAGAACACTGGTATCATGACATAATGACCCTTCCTTTGTTTATAGTTTCCTTTGGGCCAAGCAATTGGCCAGTTCTGAATGGCACACGCTCCAAATGGCCACATTTTGAACGGGCACTGCACTAGTTATACTAATCCAGATCACACATTAGTGGAGAAGCAATCTGGATTTATTGAACACACCTACAGCAGCTGGGCAGAGGGACAATGGGGCGCTTATCTTCTGGTGTTGACATGGCATTGCAGAAGTCAATGATCTTAACGTTGAGAGGCCGCTGATGACAGTCAGTCCCCATTATGTTGTCTGCCTTGATGTTGGTATAAATCACTCACACACTTTTCAGGGCATTTAATGCTGTGGCCAGCTGCAAATACAACATCAGGAATTATAGAGAATGTGTTTAACTTTGATGAAGCTTTGAATTTTGACTTTGTATCCGATTGTCAAGGAAGATATGCAGAGTGTGTATGCTCCTTTTCAGCCATGCCATGAAACATCCTCACAATTACAGACATTCAACCATGAAGCTTCCTACTACAATTACAGAATCACACCATGAAGCTTCCTACTACAATTACAGACATTCACACCATGAAGCATACTAGTACAATGACAGTCTAGTGGTGTTGGCAACTGAGTAGCAATACAGGAGAAGTTGGGGTGAAGTGCCTTGCTCAATGGCAATTCAATGATAGTTAGAGGAGAGCATTATTCATTCACTTTCCCAAACAAGATTTTCCTGCCAGTTCAGGTATTGAACCAGTGACCTCCTCACTTCCTCACCTCCTCACTTCCCTACCCTTTAGGCTATCACTTCTGTCATGGCTGGCTCAAAACCCATGACAAATAATGGGAGGTGACACAAGAGGTTAAAGCAAAAACCGGAAGAAAATGGCGCCTGCAAACTCTCGCCAAAAAATGATCAACAAAGTTATTTTTTCCAATAATGTAGACATATACTAGTGAAATTAATATGACTATGGCAAAATGAAATTAATATAAACCAATTTACCGAATTAGAATTTTGTAATTCATCAACCAAAATACATTGCACAATTAACCGGCTCCCCAGTCAAATTTGGCCTGGCCCTCAGTGTGCACCTTCAGGCTGCATCACCAACTTTACCCCCCCAGGACATTTGACTTTGGAGTGATCAGTCCACATCAAGTTGGTAGCTAATATGAGGTAAGCTAAGTCCTTACTTGAGTAATGATTTATTAGAGTAAGAAAGCTTCTTTCAGATGGACGGCATGCTGTAATTTGTTTAAGAATGACCCGTTGTTACAGTGATGTGAATGTTGGATGATCCACTGGCTGATGAATGGGTTTCAGTTGTTGAAAGTAAGGTGCCAACCGTGCATGGATCCGCAAATCATATGAGTAGTGTGATGTTCTTGTTCCATCAAAATAAGACTCGCAGACGTTGTTACTGATCGGGGGCGTTTATCTAGAAAAGCAGGGTTTATACATACAACCATTACACAGATTACCTGGCACCTGACTGACTCTTAGTATCAACTGCGCATGTCATATGCAGGTGTGCTTTATGATAACTGTCGTAAACACTACAAGTAGTAGTGTGTTTTAATCAGCCTGGGTTGTCTCCTGAGCCTTTGAGTCGTTGTGTAGTGTGATGTGTGCCTGGTGCCAGTAAAATGGTAATTGTTGAGCCTGCACAGTCCAAGGTTGGGTGCTTCACAGTGGTGGTGAAGGAGGCAGCGCTTTGAGTGTCTAGAAAAGTGCTATATAAATGCAATGATCAGTTCAATTCCCAGGGCCAGAGTCATTTATTCTCTCTATTCAATTTATTATTATCATTTTTTTTTTTTAATTCTCATTTTGGTGCTAGGCTGAAAGTTTAAGAACCACTGAAATGGATAATTTTTAGGTGGCATATCAGATAAGACTGCATATTCAGCATTCTTGGTCACTTGGTGAGATTAGGGTTTGCAGTTCAAGCCAAAAAAAGTGAACCACTCACTGCAGATTCCCAGCCTCTGCGCAGATATCGTGATTAATTTAAAACATCTTTAAAACTCTAGACTTTTTGAAGGTCAACAGTCTCAGATGAGGGTTATGCTTGGAATGTATGTATGAAGTATGTCTTGAACTTACGTGCAAATTCATGAATAGATTTAAAAACCAATGAAAACATCTTAAAATCCCCAAATGTATAGGTAGCCAGTGAAGTGATTTTAAAACAGAGGTAGTATGTGCTCTCTCTCTCGCTGGTCGTTAAAACTCTGAGCCAGCTGTAGCTGAGCTACTCTGTTTCTTCCAAGACCAGAAATGAGCACATTGCAATAATCTAGCCTGCTTGAGATAAAAGCATGCATTAATCTTTCAGTGTCATCTGGGGAGCGAAATGGTCTGACATTTGCTACATTTCTAAGATGAAAGAAAGCAGTTTATACATGTCCATAGAGTACTTCTGAACATGGAATGCATGGCACTGTCGGCACATCAACAGCGTACGTTCAATGACTATTCAGCATCAGACTAGATCGACCGAGTTGGTCGCCCAAGTACTTGGTTCGTCTGTGATGCAGTAAGTAAAATCAACCTAGCACAGATGAAGTGTTCTAAACAGTTGTGGGCATGTGCATGTGTATCAGCACGTGAGCAGAAGAGAGAGAGAGAAGGGGGAAGGAACTCCTATCAGGCTACACAACATTCCTCTGCAGCAGAAAGCATAGCTTCCCACTTGTCCTCCTCATCCCTCTCTCTCGTTCATGTTTCTGTCCTCTCCTCTTCTCACTTCTCTCGGCCTCTCTAACCTATTTAATGGCCAGGGGATCTCTCCCCCACCCCCTCACCCTCTTTCGCTCCAGCTCTGCTCACCACCCAGTCTCCTCATCCATCCACTCAACTTGCTCCCTTATACAAGCAACTCACACACTCGCTCGCTCACTCACTCACTCACTCACTCAGAGGATCACTCACTCCTCTACCACTTCTTTCTCTTCTCTTATTCATTTCCCACCCGCGGACAAGACTTCCCACTAACTCTCCTCTTCCCCAATCTCTCATGCTTTTAAATGTTTTGAATTCCAAGCAGCCACATTCTCATAAATATACCATCATGTGGAGAACGTTTGATAATAGTGATAATAGGTTCAAGATGGGTTTGCGTAAAGGGTTTGCACAGATAAGAGTCCAAAGGGGGCTTGAGCCCATGCCCCTTTGTCTCACCATACACAAAGTGCACTCTTATAAAAATATTCATTAGTGATTTTTTACTTTTATATTTTGCATATCGATTAGCTGCAGGAGTGCCCTTTTGTTTCATGAGCCCCTGCCCTCCAAAACACCTGTGCACAGTTCTGGTCTGGGTGTATTTCCAACAAGAGTACTGTAGAGTTGGTATAACAACCAGGACACATGATGTTGATGGCATTGCCGCGTGGCAAATTGTTAAGATGGGAGGATGGGAGAAGATGGAAGGGTTTTCACAGAGGAATTTCATTCATCAATTCATGACAACATTTAATAGGTAATTCAATGCTTAATATCTTACTCACTACATCTTTATTTAAAAACAGTTTACATGTTTGCAGACCAGATGAGTGATTGATTGGTTGACTGGTTGATTGATTGATTGAGGCTGATGTCAAGACTGATCTGATGAGTTTAGTGCAATAAAGGCAAAACAGATCAGGGCTATTAGCGCTGCAGAAGTTATTAAGGGTATAAAGGAAGGAATACAAATCATATTTGATACTTAAGTGAGAGATGCATTTCAGCAGAAAGTAGCTCTTCAGATTAAACTCTTGAGCAACTTCTAAATTAAATTTACTTTCAGTTTTCACCGTGGACCCACCCACTTCTCTCTCTCTCTCTCTCTACCAACAAATTGAGAGAGAGCCTCTCCCTCCCCATCCCGCTACCTGAAGTAACCCTTATTGTGTGCTGATTTTCCACATGGCAGGGGAGGTGATCTGACTGCACCTGGATCCAGGGCTGATTTTCCATGGTGTTCCGAGGTGTCATGTGCTTTTCCATTGTTTTCCACAGCATTCTGGGAGTATTCTGAATCTACACCAGCGGCATCTCACCTCACCTCTTATTTGGAATATTGAATTCACACACACACACACACACACACACACACACACACACAAAACAGTTGCCCATTGTGAGTTGCATATGAATTGGATATCTGTGTGTGTGTGTATACCAGTATGTGTGTGTGTGTGCACGCGTGTTTTTGTGCACACGGGCGTGTTTGCATCCATCCATTTGTCCAGCAGTCTTGAAGGTTGTTGACATCATGTCTATGGCGCCTGCATTGGGTCTGACTTGGCTGACCTTAATGAGTAAGAATAACCAACAGTCCTGCTCCAAGACCAGTTCACTACAGCTAAGCCTGACCTCTGTCAAACATATGGGTATCCATGGATAGGCCTGTTTTTCTTTTCATGTAATGGGACATATTTTTCTAGGCCAATATTTCTAATCAAATCAATGTGACACACACATCCACAGCTGTCTCCACAGGTCAGTCCTAATGTTGGGGAAATGGAGTAACGAAGCTTTCTAGATAGTGCAGGGCAGACAGCCTGAGGAGAGGATAAACTTAGACAAAAAAACAAGGGGTAATAGCAGGACATATGAGTCTGGCTCAGACTGTGGCTGAATCCTCAAGCTTAAGACTCTGCTGGCATTGCAGACTGAGCTCTCACTGACTCTCTAATTTAGAGTTCTCAAGTTTGCAAGTGCAAAAGGGGTGTAGTATCTGAGTGAGGAGAAAAGCGATGTCCTCCCTACCCCCTGTGCATGTAGAAAATGAACATCAGATGTAACAGTGTAGGGTCAGCAACCAAAAGAACTCGGCTTCCAGCCTTGTGCCTGTGAATGCAGAACAGCGCTGCCAAAATCTCATGCTACAGCAGAGACAGTCTATATAATGAGGAGACGGAGCGGAAATCTGTAACACCAAAGATGGCGGCAACAATGAAACCGCTTGCAACAAAACAAATATATTCACAGAAAATAATTAAATGTGATGCGATTTTATGTTGAGTAAAACTATAATTTACTGCATCTTGAGGTGAAATGTGTCTTTTAATGATGTTTAAATGAATCATGATCTCTGCTAAAAGGCTGGGAATTGCGAAGTGAGTGGTTACCATGGTAACTAAGGACTCTGTGGCAGACAGCACATGTGTAGAGGCTAGTCTAAGTGGGAGAAAGGCAAATTTCTATCACAGAACTGTCCTTTTTGACCAAATTAGCCATTCTGTGTTGTCAGTAATTTACCAGTGACTTCAAATAAGAAAGAAAAACAATGAAATATATGACAGATTCTTAGATAGGGATGCCCCCCCCCATTCAAAGAGACAGTGGGTCAGGTCTTGTTAGTCCCTGTTATCAAGATGGCGGCAGAGTGAACCGACTTCTCTTTAGACAGACTTTGGCTATAGCACTCCTTGCTTGAATCTGTATGTCATAATATAGCATAGAGTGGGTGAAACAATGAAACCATGAGTGTAGGTAAAGAAGAAAATCCCCACATTCTGCATTAGAAGATAAAATCTATCAACAAAATAATTCAGGTTCGTAAATATATAAGGAATATTATACAATCTGACATTAATGCAGAAGATATATTTCAGTACATCTTTGTAAGTGCATAATTTACATGAATAAAGCATTTTTCAATTACTTAATTTACACTTGAATGAGTTTCCTTTGATCCCAACTCTGTGGTGAAACCACAGTGGGTCCGCCAACATTGCCATCTTTCATGGGTCTTAGCAGGCTCAATCCTAACTAGATCTTGAGCAAAAAAAAATATTGACAAATGAAAGAGCTCTCAGGGAATGAGTAGATCTCAACCATGTCATGGTACTTTGCTGGAAGGGGCTAATTTTTTTTTAAGTTTACCAAAACTTTGATGGAAAAAAGGGTATAGCCAAAGTGGTCTCTTGACCTCTCTTGTCAGATATCTGAATGAGATTGGGCAAATTGGAACCGCAGGAGTCTTACCATTATACCATGCCCAATTTATACTAGTTCAAAAGCCCAAACTCTGAAGCCCAAACCATGAGGTTTTGTACACAGTCATGATTTGTGTGTGTGTGTGTGTGTGTGTGTCTATTTCTGCAATGTGGTCTCTAAACAGTCTTGGAGTATGGCTGCATTCAAACAGTCCAATTGCTTTGATGTGTGATGAGCTTTCATCTATGAATAGTCATAGACATTGACAGTGAGGTCAGTTCAATATAGTTTTTACTTGACATCACTGTTTTTAAAAGGATCTGTTATGAATTCTTGGGTGGTCGATGCCATATGATCATATTTTTAATATAGAAAACTTTACACCCAGAAACTGCAGACGTGGGTCATTCATGAAGTGTATCGTTTTCAGAATGGTATCTGTTTTCAGAAGAAAGAAAATAAAGTGCTTACCGAACTGATGCTGCTATGAAAAGTTTATTGATATCATATCACGGTATGCACTTTCCCCAGGTGTTCTTCAAGGTCTTGAGTTCTTGATGTCTTGAGGTGGTCTTTGGGAGTGATTATTGAAGTGTAAAAAATGTTGCATAGTTAATCAACCTAAAACTTGCAGCATCTTATTACACGCAACTGTGTTAAGCTGCATGGCAAATTAATCTTCAGGATCCCAGCTTCCTCTCTCTGACTTTGTCGCTTCCTGTGATGGGTACTGGACCTCTCAGGTAACAGAGGGTTGAAAGTACACACAAACACCTTTCATACTGTAAAGATAGGCATGGCTACAGAAAATAACATACGTGCAGCATAAAAAGACACATTCATACTTGTGTAGAAAATCACAAAACAATATAGTATGTGATGACATAAGAATGGATAAATAAAAAACGCATGGACACACACACACACACGCATGCAAACACACGAATAGGAGCAGCTGCAGAGCAACAGCTTTGGGGCTTGGATGGGTCACATGTTACACCTAGTCCCCTTGTGTATCTGTGTGCTGTTTGTGTGTATGTGTGTATTTGTGTGTACTTGCATGCCTGACTCTGTCTGTACTATTTGTCCATATTTGTTTGTTTTGTTTTGTTTTTTATGAAAGTGGCCACATCTGTACATCTACAAAAAGTAAAACCTTCAGAAATTACTCAAACTAATTGATTTTTCAATTAACATCCTGTAGCATTGTTAATAAATTGTCTAATAAGTACCTTTGCCGTCAAACATGTTATTTCGGAGAAAGATTGGAGGCCTCTGAAGGACATTGAAAATCTGGTGCCCTGACTCACTAATAACAGCTGAGCCACTAGCACATTATGTGAGCTATCTGACCCTGTGAGCTATCACTCACTTTATGCCAAATAACATACATCTCATTTAGTAGAGCCTTGGGCAAATGTCAATATTACTGATAGGAAATAGCAATGCTGTGCAGATGTTTCCAGATTTCAAAATTACATCATCAATCCTAGGGTGATATTTTTGAAAGATGTAAACAGTTAGGGGGGACAGCTGGGAGCCAAGAGAGTGCCATACCCCGACTGTTTCCAGTTTTCAAAGATATCACTCTAGGATTAATAATGTCATTATGACATAGTGAGTCCTGAAATCCAGACTTTGGAAATCAGAAATATCCACGCAGTTTTGCTATTTCCAATCCATATCTGATACATACATGTTTGTCTCAGGCTCCACTAATGTACGGTACGTCCTGTGGTGACACCCTCCTTTAAGGTCACAGTTTGTATTTCATTCAAGATTTTGACAGAATTACAGAATGTGTTTTGAATGCGTTTCATTGGTGCTAAGCTAACGACACCCTGCAACACACGACCATGTAAACTTTCAATGTTAAAACAGATGAACACGATGTCAAATGTTCACTGTTTTGTAACCTACAAGCTGAATAAATGTTGTAACTTACAGAACATCTGCAAAGTCCATTTTCACCATTGTCGTCACTCTTGCATTGCTTACCTCCAGTTTTAGTTTCATTTTCTGTTAGGCATGTGGACAAAACTTTTAAGGTCCTGTTTTTCCCAACTGTGCTCCCTAGCACCCTTTTTTAAAAACTAGTTTTCAGAAGTTGTGTAGGGTAACTAAAAGTTAAAACATGAAAAAAAACATGAAAAACACAAGAATACTTTTCTCAAAACACAACAAGGTAGCCTTTTAAATTTCTGTTTTATCAGACTCCACATACAGTATATTTTCTCTCTCTCTCTCTCTCTCTCTCTCTCTGTGTGTGTGTGTCTTCCCTCCCTTGATCTAGGTATCTGCAAATTAACACATCCATACCCCCTCTATACTGTATATCCATGGAGAGTACTTACATCAAGACTGCATTGCATAAGACCCTGTGGCTCCATATGAGTCCCGGGCCATAAGCATGTACCCCTCATCCAAGCTGTCTATATTCTTATTAATAAACCATAAAGCAATATGTAGACACTGCTCCTGAAAGGCAGAACACTCATTGATCTTGGATTGTCCTTTTGTTGACTAATGGCTCCACTTGCTGACCTTGCTGATGGTCAGCATTCTTTTATGACTGACTGGTTATGGATAGCATCAATGGATAGGGCAGTGGCATGGTACAAACAGAATGACCAACCATATTATCTTATCATATTATTTATATCATATAGGTACGTATATGTATATGTAAGGGTTTATTTTTACAAGAACAGATACCACCACAATGACTTTGCAAGCAACTGTCCTTTTTGTTGTATCTCAGTATTGTAGCTAATGTTATCTAGTTTTCAATACCTGTCCTTTGAGCAGGTTGGTATATTTACGTGGGGGTTAGATGCCCTTGCTGAGGGGCAGTATAGGATCAAACCAGCAACTCTTTGATTACCAGGCAGCCTCCCTAACCAGCCTGCCAACCCGCAGTAATTTCTTTCTTTTTTTTCTTTTTCTTTTCTTTTTTGCCGGGCCGGCCTGCAGTGGTGAATGTCCCTAACTGACTAGCTGACTCCCCATAATTGAAACATGAATGCGTGTGTATCGTGGCCAGGTCTGGCTTAACTAGGCTTGCCTAGTCTTTTTTTTTTGACAGAGATCCTTTGGTGCTAAGAGCTAAGGCATTGTTCAGAGATGTCTTGAAGCTCAAATTGTATGAGACTGTTCATGGGAGGGACTATAAGCATTGGCATCAATACACAATAGATGACAATACATGAGTTGTCTTTCCATTGTATAACCCACTGTCACTCTGTCCCCATCCCTCTCTCTCTCTCTCTCTCTCTCTCTCTCTCACACACGCACGCTCTGTGTGTGTGTGTCTCTCTCACTGTGCATACATGATAAATTGAAACAAAACAAAACAAATACAGTGTGTGGCTTATTGATACACTGCTCATATAAAGTGTAGCTCTCTCCTCTGTGCTGAGCATTGATATACTACTCCTCCTACTAGTGTCAGAATGTGATGGCCGCACACATAAATAAAAGCTCTGGTAACACCTTATATTTCCCTGTCACTCTTATTTAGTGGCTAGTGTGCATTTGAGACAGAGAGAGAGAGAGAAACAGAGGGACACCATGGTGCATGCTAGTTACTTGACCATGGGACACACATACACACACACATATCTAAACACTTTCATTACAGCAGATTGAAATCTCCAGTGGGCCATGTAAGGCTGTAATGTGTTGGTTATACAATCTGAACTGTGAGTGATTTATATAGCTGCTTAGCCCATCACTTGATTGTTTTATTTAGCATCTGTTTTTATGATACGGTCATTTATTTCTTTTGCAGGTATACTCCCAGAGTGGAAGGGCTTATGATTGCTGTTGTCTTCTCAGGTCCCCCTTAAATATTGATACGATGTCCGGTAATTAACACCAACTGATCAAATGAAATAAAATGATAAACGTGACAATGACGTCCTTTCAGAGCATTTATTAAGAAATGAGCTTGTGGTCATTACAGGAAATAGCCATGCAGGGTAATGACCCTGATTTCAAGGAGAACAACGATTTTATAGCAGGGTAGATTAAAGCAATTAACCCCAAGAGGAAGGGGTAAATGGGTGGATTTACGCCCGATCCTTCCTCGAGGGGTTAATTGCTTTTCTACAACAGTTAGACTACTAGATATTATTAAAAAAGACACATAGTTGTGAAAACAGCGCACCGACCAGTTGGTCTGTTTGACAGTTTCCCAAGCGGGATAGAGCGTGTGATTTACCCTGCAAAATGGAGGTCACGTGACACTTACTAGCCAATCAGAATCATGGATCCAGACCCTGCTTATTTTAACGTTGTAGAAACAAGTATATCCAATATCATTGCATATTCATACATTTCTCTAAATGACAGATATCATCCTTAACTCAAAACACATGGTTGGGGGATGCTTTACTTTCTTCCTTGGCCCAAATTGCTTCAGCTAGGAGAGAGGCCATGTGAAGATAAACACCTAACGTGACCACTGACCCCCTGGCGCCATCGTACCTTCACTGCCAGGGAGCAGACCTAAATAACCCCAGTGTTCCCCAAACTAATGTCAACCAGATGGGATGCAGACTGCTCATATCAAATATCCATGGAAAAATAATCTTCCATATACAGTGTGCTGTCTGTTGAAACATTCAGAGCCTACTACTATCATTTAAGAACTACTGTGATTACACAGACACAGTTCTGATTTACTCTACAATATGATTCTACACTTTGGTGCACACTGTTACTTATTTGCTCTACTGTACTTTAGTCTATCCCTCTCTTAACTCTACTCTGCTCTATCTTTCTCTTCTCTTCTCTACCCCTCTCTTCTCTACCCATCTCTTCTCTACCCCTCTCCTCTCTACCCATCTCTTCTCTACCCCTCGCTTCTCTACCATCTCTTCTCTACCCCTCTCTTTACCCATCTCCTCTCTACCCATCTCTTCTCTACCATCTCTTCTCTCCCCCTCTCTCTACCCCTCTCTTCTCTACCCATCTCTTCTCTACCCCTCTCTTATCTACCCATCTCTACTCCTCTCTACTCCACAGTGATTTACTCTACATTTACTTTGTCTTTTTTTTAGCCACCACCATAGGTGATACCATACCATTGATCAATAT
>OMKL01143860.1:0-12942 GCA_900302295.1 Parasudis fraserbrunneri | reverse complement strand
TTTGAGCTCATCCAGATCATCACAGCAGAATGAAGAGTAGCCAGCAAAGCCCATGTTAACAGTGTTATCATCATCATCATCATCATCATCATCATCATCACCACTACCACCATCATCATCATTATTCTCATCATCATCATCACCACCACCATTATCATCATCATTATCATCACCACCACTACCACCACCACTACCATCATCATCATCATCATCATCATCATCATCATCATCATCATCTAATTCAAAAAGCACCCACAAAGCCCAGACTAAATGTAAGTGTTGTGAAACTAAATCCATGTTTTCTTTTCTTTTCCACTGGACCTTCCGTAGCACTTTCACACATTCCCGGGCCACCTTTTTACTTTTCTCTGAGTGGCGACAAGTCTTGCCATTGGTTGTTTACTCATCATCCCATGTTTGCTGAAGCAGGAAGTTGGCGGCGAGGTTTTCATTCTTCTCACAGGCAAAGTAAGCCTGGATGACCAGTCCCTCAGGGAAGCCCAACGCTTTTAACTGCAACAAAACACACATGTTCAGTTTACAAACATATTGCCTCTGATACAAAAACAACAACAACTACTATTACTATTACTACTGCTACTGATACTAGGTCTACTACAATTACTACTACTACTACTACTACTACTACTACTACTACTACTACTACTACTGTTACTTCTACTACTAGGCCTACTACTGCTGTTACTACTACTACTACTACTACTCTTAATGTTACTACTACTACCACTATTACTACTGCTGTTACTACTACCGCCAGTATTACTACTACTGCTAATAATAATAATAATAATAATACTAATACCATACATTTAATTTAGAAACATACTACTACTACTACTACTACTACTACTACTACTACTGCTAACGACAGGCCGTGGTATATGGTTATTATATCACAGCTAAGGGCTGTTGTTCGGCCTGATGCAAAGCCCGATGCGAAGCGTTGAGAGAAGCACAGTGAAGCACAGTGACAGACGGTTACAGCAGGGATGCTATCCTTATCACAGTATAGCAGCTGCTAACTTAGCATAAGAAGCTCTTAATGAATATTGAGATATTAGAGCTGTTCAGAGTGCATTCAGACCAAGCAGCCAATTACCCAGTGTTAACTGGTTAGACTTGCTAGCTAATGCTAATGTAACAATTTAATGTTAGCAGCCCAACAAACAATCTTGCGAGACAGCTAACGCTAAGTTAGCAGCTACTCATAAGGATAGCATCCCTGCATCACATCTATTATTATTCCAACTATTCATAAATCCCACTGGTATTTTGTATTTTCCGTTCCAGTCGATCCCTCCTGCCAAGCATTAACAATGTTCTACATTTACATGTCACGCCAAAGCTCCGGCACACATACAGCAGATATCACTCGTTTGGGTTTGCTAAATGAGTCAATAAAGAAGTGGTTCTCAAGTCTCGTGTTAGGGGCAGCACGGTTGGTTGCTAGCGTTGGTTGGTTATTTTTCCGGAGATATGCAACACTACTCAATCCACTCCTCCAGGTGGGCTACCACAGAGATCTAGCAGGCACTTGATGTTAACGTTGCCCTCACCAGCTGGCTAGCTTATTTTCCGACGTGGAGTGATACTGAATTGTGCAAAGGAATTAGACATCATAGCCGTGGTATATGGTTAATCAGATTGCTTGATTTGGGCTACCCATTTTATAAGGAGAGATAAGGAGAGAGTGAAACTTATAATCAGAATCATTCACATACATTCTCTCATTGGGCTCACTTCTAGTGAATGAAATAGTGAAATTACACTAGTACTAGTGCCCCATTGAACTTCCTCAAGGACCCCCCGGGGGTCCCCGAACCCCTAATTGAGAACCACTGCACTAGAAAACACAATTGGGATCAACAGCAGAACCGGACGAATAAAACGACAGGTATAGCCGTTTATTTAACGCTTTAAGTTCCATAATGTGCCGGTAATCCCCCTACCCTCTCGATGGCCTCCTTCTCCTGGGGGGTGACCTGGATGTAGTTGGTGTGAGGTGACCCCTGGGCCTCCGCCCCCTCCCCTTCTCCTCCTCCTCCTCCTTCCGTCTCCCCGGGTCGAGGCTCGTTCAGCATCTGCACAAAACGCTCCTGATGCTGCGTGATTTGCTGCAAAGCCAACAAGAGAGAGAAGTACCAACATGTTCCTTATCTTGACAAATACTCACATAATAATTAGTTGTTATTATTATTATTATTATTATATATAGTTTAATATAGAGGTACTAGAGGTGCACCGACCAAGTACAAGTACAAGTACTTAATTTTGAGTACTCGTCGATACAGAGTACTGATATGACTTTAGATTATTGAAACATTTTGACAGCTACTTCTGTAGAAACTTGTGTGTGTGTGTGTGTGTGTGTGTATATTTACATAAATATGACATTTTTATATTTATCTAAATATAAAAATGTCACATTGCCTCAGTATTAAGAATATACGATGAGGATTGAGTAAGAGTGGACCATTTTGTATTAATACCGCACCATGACGATTTCATTACCAAAAAAGACATCCCAAAAAGGTCACACCACAGTGACATTTGTATTAGAGATGCCAAATATTGTTAAACATTATTATACTGTCAAAAATAAGAAAAATAAATGTAAATTGTAATATAACATTTTGGTGGTATCATACAGCATTACTTGAAAACAAAAATAAATAAATAAATAAACTCATGTAAACATTGATTAATTTCTATTAATATTGATAATCAAAATCTTTTCAGGATCAATGCAGTTGGAATTCCTCACACTTATCAGTGAATAAATAAGTAATCCCTTGAGATGAAGAACGATAGAAGTCTGCTTTAAGTTTTCAGATGAACGAGATTTTCAAACCTAATCATCTGAAGATGGTATTGTGTAAGTAGTGCTGTGCACAGCAGAGGTTCAGAACTTTCAAGTGATTTATCACATTCACACTAAAACTTTAAAGATCCCCTCCAGATGTATTTTAAACCCTTAAAAAAATTCTATGTTGAATAACAATTTGTATAAATGGCAATCCGGCCAATATTTGTCGAGATATGTCACAGAAAGACTGAAAACGTTGGCCTAATGGTGGCGCTATCAGGTCATAATGTGTGCACAGCATATTTCATGGCAATCTGGCCATTACTTTTCAAGATATGGTGATCAAGATCCTCACACTCACACTCACACACACACACACACACACACACACACACACAGAAGCGAAAGCAGTGCATCTCAAAGCCTTGGCGGAGGTAAACACATACCTGCAGTAGTTGTGGGTTGTCTCTGCCAAGCTGCTGCAGCAGGGCGGGGAGGAGGGCAGGGTTTTGCTGGATGATCTGTCTCATCTGCTGAAACTGAGGCTGGTTCCTCAGGAACTCCAGAGGGTTCCCAGTGGAACCTCCACCCCCACCAGAGGGAGGGCCTAGCTGGCTGGCCGGCACCGGCACTGGCACCGGTCCTGCTGTGGGATGCAGAAAGAGATCCATCATCATCATCATCATCATCATCATCATCATCATTTTCATCATCATCATCATCATCATCATCATGATCATCACCACCACCACCTATCCTCAGTTCAAAGACTACTTACACTTCACACATCTTATTTTTTAATCAATAAAGGAATTCTAATAATAATAAATAATCCACCTGATATAGTTGCTTATTATTAATTTAAACAACAGAATTTTGTACCTCAATATCAAAATATCATAATTTTATGATGCCAAGATCAGTAAGGGAAGACGATACATATTTCACGATCATATTTAATTACTGCCCAGCCGTAGGATTGGGGGTCATTCACTTCAGGAGGTGGATTTCTTTCGAAATTTGGAAAGCTGAATATATTTTTGCAATAAAAGCTTCTCACATCCAGCCTGTAAAGAAATGACTGAAACTGTATGTCCTGGCATTAGTAAGTGAATTTTAGTATCAATTTATTCAATTGATTGAATTGAACGTGAGCTGACTCCAGCCCTGAAGATTTGTTTAGAAGGATTACCGAATGGCTACAGAATGAAATATTATCAATACATTCCAAATGGTTGGGGTCACATTGGGCTTTAGAAATATTTGAAGGTACGTGAGAGTACGTTAGCGTGTGTCTGTGCATTCCAGTGTGTGTGTGTGTGTGTGTGTGTGTTCGTGTTCTCACTGCTGGCTAAAGGTGCAGGCTGAGGGACTCTCTCTGTAGCAGGGGCTGGAGGGTTGGATGGGGCGCTGGGTCTTAACGTCTCCTGAGGTGGGAGGTCTCGAGAGTCCGCTGGAATCCCCTGAAATAATTACACACAGTGACTATTCAGCAGGTAGTACTGTACTTGAAGGATAATACTGCCTTTTCTTTAAGGTATCCAATGGAGTTTTTGACCACTAGTCGATGAAATTGGCATTATAGCGCATAGTCTGAAGAAAAGGGGACCCCGAAAATTGTGTATCACGTGTTCTTCCAGCACGCGCAAGAGGACACACAAGCACGGGGCTGACATACGCAATAAGAGTGCACTGGAGGCGTGTGTGTGTGCCTCTGTGCTTCAAATTGATTGGTCTACTCTATACGATATTCCTTGAAATCTAACAAGCAAACTGCCTGTCAATCAAAGGAGGTCAGACTCATTACAACCTCGCCAAAACAGACAGTGAAACTTAACACGGATGTGATATAAACACCGCGAGGGCAAAGAAAACGGTGAAAATGGACTTGGCAGAGTTTATATGAGGTAGGAAATGTATTCAGCTCGTAGACTATACAACAATAGAAAACTATTCAGGAGGAAGTGTGAAGAGAAACAAAAGCGAGCTGTTTGAGGAAACTCTGTTGGACATATTTAAGTCTGCGCCAAACTGTCTCGGTCGCCCCTCTCTTTCACATTAAAGGTCACAGGTGTCTGCTCTGCACACAGTCAGCGAAGCTGGAGATATCAGGGGTTTGTTTTCCTATCTTCAGAAGAAGCCATTCACCACCATTCATTTTTGTACAGTATGAAAAACAACTTCAACGGACTTGAAAATTGCCAGAGCTCGAGAGTTCATCACGGTAAACACACATTTATTTATGCGAACCTTGATCTGGTTTTGTCTGTTTTATCATAATTTCTTTATGCCTGAGTTGAGCCTTCTCATATCAGTGCGTGCTTTCAGACACCTCTCATTGGACCATAGAGCATGTTTTGCTTTTAAAGGTCCGCCCCAGACAAAACCTTCACATCATATAATTACATCCCTTTTGATGACGTTACGCACTGCGCACTGCCGAGCACTGAGCTCAGGGGGGCCCTGAGACAACATCTTATCAAATGGGGGTCCGCGGCATGATGTGTATCAATCTGGGGGTCCTAAGTTGACACCAAAAAGGCTAAGAACCAGTGCAATAGACAATGAATGGGACATTAACTTTGTCTGTGAATAAAATGTATGTTTGAGTTCTTCATATGAGGTTTAAATTGTGGTCTAGACCTTTTTGCGATAGTAGAGTATCAGCCTCATTTGGGTGCGCAAACTCAACTCAACACTTGATGTTAAAAACTGTGTGACGGGTCAGTGACAAATAGTTGCCCTTGCATAGGGACTGTACAGGCAATTCCACTGAATTTCATGCATCGTTGATGGATGGGTTTTCTCTTGTTCAGCCCAACTCCATGATTGCAAAAACAAGCGATATTTTCCCATGAAAATGTTACACCGTGTTGGGTTTGAGTAGCCTACATTTAACAGCAAATATGTCAATACTTTTTGACTGGATATTTGAGCCCTTTTTCAACCGCTGCTATTCAGACACTCCTCTAACCACAGCTAACAAGTTCAAGTTCACGTTTCTTTCAGGTTCCACACAACTAATTGGTTTCCAGTACAGGTTTAATGGTCACATCCATTTAAAGTCATAGGACAAAGTGGCAGTAGTCCACATCTTTGTAGTAGTCCAGAGAAAGTAGGGGGTAGAATTCCTCACCAGAAACAGATTGCCCCCAAAACTGATAAAGTAACACATTAAACAATACTTGCCTTGCATTCACGCGTTCTTTTCCCACTACTCAACTGTGTGTCAGCCTGCCCCAAGTTACCGGCGCCACAAATGAAAGCTCAGAGAGCCCTCGGGGAAGCAGTGAACACTATCAATACACCACACGTACTTCTCAATCTTCCCTCATTCCCCGTGGTTACGGCATGTTTTATTTATGGCCCCGCCAAGAGTTATTGTCATTAAAATTTCAGCAGTGTATTTAAAGTTTTTTTTTTTTTACCATTACATATAAATGTTCACATGCTACATTCTGGAGGAATTTGATTTGTTGATGGAAAACTAAGGGCGTATTCACACCTGGATCGTTTGGAGCAGTTGTTTCAATACATGCCCCCCTTGGGTCGGTTCCTTTGGGCGTTTTTCCGTGGAAACAAAGAGGAGGAAACATTATCTCCCTATGACGTATATTTACAGCAACTTTTAAAATGAAAAACTGTCTGGAACATGTGTACTCCATGTATTGAATGGATTGAATTTACTCAGTAAAGTTGGAAAAAAGAAATCTACCTGAGGCAAATCCTCCCAGTAAGATTTCTGACCAATGAGAGAACAGTTTGCTCACACAAGGCATTTGTTTACAACTTTGGACCGCTTTTGAATGTTGCCGTGTGAACACAACTGATCAAAGGGACACATGCAACAACTGTATAATTTTAGCCCCTGAATCGGAACAAGGCAAATGATCTACAGGCGTGAAAACGCCCTTAACTTTTCTGGAACTTTTTCAAGCCAACGTAAAATCCGAATGATCTTTTCTACACCTGTGTTTACAAACATTACCAACGTGAATAAACCCAGGCTGTACCACAAAATACAGCAAATTGCAGCTCAAAACTCACATCTATCTGTTGTCTATAGTGTTAGTTATTGTATGAGCTCAGTCAATCAACTTTCATTCCTTTTGGTTTGGTTTTGTTTTTAGTAATGGAGCTACCCATTTCTTTACATTTGGATCACGGACTGGGCCTTTAAACCTTTTTCATTTCATCGTTATAAATCACCTCAGAAAGAAGAGGCATTACAAAGCCCAAAGCCCCTGTTGCCCATTTAACTCTGCTATTTCCATTAGTTTCTGTCTGTTTGTATTTCTGTGCTGCCTGAGAGACACAGACCTCAGAAAACCTTGTAGCACTTCTACTTACTAGTTTCATTTTAGGGGAACTTAACACTTTTTCTCCACTACATTTAAAAGCTGCACCTTGTTTAAACATGGAGGATAAGGGAAGACATCAACAACAACAACAACAACAACAACAACAAGTCTTCCAGCAAGGTAACTTTGGGCACTGCTTTACATTTGCGTCTGTCGCATTGTATGCTCTAGAAATGAGACTGTAGTCTTTTTACGGTTTTTCACAGCACTGGGCGTGTCTGACCAGAAGAGGCAAGTATGGGCTGTTTCACTGTGTTTCATGCATCGCTGTTGGGACGGGTTTTCTCTTGTTCAGCCCAACTTGGCCCAAGTCTGTGATTTAGATTGCTATAGAAGCAATATTTTTTCATGAAAAAGTCACATTATTCAGTTACACAATACTCAATATTGTCAATTCAGTATTAATTCAGAAATACATTTCAGACACTGATACTTTTACCAGTGTAATTTTGAATGAAAGACTTTAACTTTGGCTAGTGTCGGCTGCTATTATATTTCTACCTTTAATCGAGCTTGGGAATAATAATAATAATAATAACTTGGATTTACATAGCGCCTTTCTTAGACCCAAGGTCACTTAACAATACAGATTTTAAAAGAAAACAAACACAGGACAGAGACAAAACACAGATCTAATACAAACATGTAACAGACTAGCTGAAGAACCAACAAACAACCAACAGATTAGACATGGGAAGCAAATTTCTGGGGCAAGTCACCATGTGTTGAGGATCACTTTGTTTGACTGTGTGTATTTTTCGTTTAAAAGATGGTTGGGACTTCTTGTGTGAAAAGCTGCCACAGAAAATCTCACGACCATCATAGGAGAAACCTCAACCCTTCTTTTTCCTCTTTCCAGTCTCCATTTTTTATGTATTTTGTATGTTTTAGTTATTTCTCTATTTAACAGAATAGAAGTGATCCTCCAAAGACGGAGTCTAGCATCTGTAGCAACCCATAGCAACCGTCGAACTTCCAAAGCCCGATAAAAAGGGATTGTTCATAAAGTCTATCGAAGAATCAATAGAATTAGCATTTGCATCGTTGGTTTGATTTGAAACATTTCTGCTTCCAACATCTTAAACACAAAAAGGCTGGTACAAGTGCTATTTGGATGGGGTGAACAGACTGGCAGTTTGTGACATATCAGATATTCAGCCTTCTAAAAGAAAACCTGAAGCCTGAATGATCCCTTTTAAGCGAAGGATTTGCCTATGTTACAGGTGTCATTTCTGCTAGCAAGAACTTTCATTTCCTCTCCTAGACTGAAACTTGTACCTCGACCAGGTTTCAAACCACGAGTCCTGTGCTTGCCAGCATGAAAGGTCCCACCGAACATTTTGACGTCGGTCCGGAGGCTGGCATGACGTCTGTTAATGGGGTTAAAGTGAAAGTGTTTTTACATTGGTAATTCGACCGACCTGAATTCGACAGACACGTTGTTTCAAAATATGCAGGGATCGCAAGGAATCCACTGATATCAATCACTTCATGCTAGGTTACCCGCAAGGGGCTAAATAGGGCTACAAATTTCACCAATATTTTGAAGGGAAAAATACTGCAACATTTTATATTCGATTCCTAGTACAACTGTAATGTTAGCAACTGCAAACCTAGCTGTCATCAACCAGCTAAACTAGCTCGCTAATATAGCCAATGTTAGTGAACTTAAGTTCAGCCATTTTGTGTCTCATTAGTTATTATTAAATTGTTGTATTATATCAGATATAAAACCAAAAAAAAAGATTATATCGGCATTATATCGACCATCAGCTGCCCTGCTTTCTAAATATCCGTATTGGCGTCAGCCACTGAAAATCCATTATCGGCCAACCACTAATTTGAAGGCACTTTGACAGTCACCATGAGGAGGTGCACACCATGAGGAAGTACTCACCATGAGGAAGTACTCACCATGAGGTACTCACCATGAGGAGGTACTCACCATGAGGAAGTACTCACCATGAGGAGGTACTCACCATGAGGAGGTGCACACCATGAGGAAGTACTCACCATGAGGAAGAACTCACCATGAGGAGGTACTCGCCACGAGGAGGTACTCGCCACGAGGAGGTACTCGCCACGAGGAGGTACTCACCACGAGGAGGTACTCACCATGAGGAGGTACTCCACGGCGCGGTCAGGGTTGTTGTAGCTGGCCCTCAGAGCGGCCACCACCTGCTCCCTCTCATAACCCATAGACATGATCTCTGATACCAGGTTCTCATACGCCTGCCCCGTCACTGTAAGGGGTTGATAGAGAAAAGGAGAGGGGTAGAAGAGGAAGAGATAGATAGAGATAGAGAGATAGAGAGATAGAGAGATAAGAGCTTTATTCATATTGGGTCATTGTCAGGCGAAATGCAACATAACACAAAGCAAGTGCTCAAAACACACCAACAACCATACAAAAAGAATAATCAAGATAAGCATAAAAGTAACACAAAGAATGGAAATGTCAAATAAAATAGAAGGAAAACAATATAAAATAGATTGCCTATTCACAAACTGACTGATTAACAGATGTCTGAATGTGTATAATGTGCAGAATATGTCTATTCACTTAAATCATGGTCTCTTAAAGGTGAAATCAAACAGCGACCTCTAGGCAAAAAAGCCCGGCTGGGAATTTAACTTTGTTTACATTTATTATGTCTTATGTGTGGGTTGGAGTTGAGTGGGGATAGGGGAGGGGTTGCTATTGCTGGCCACACCTCCGGCTCTGCCAAGAGAAGTCTGAAGAAATTCACAGTATAATAAGATACTATACTCCAACCCACACATCAGACCAAAACAAACATTTCAACAAGGGTGCAATAACAAGCAGGGCTCTTTTGCCTAGAGGTTGCTGTTTGACGGCATTACAGATTCTACCTTTAAACTTTTCACGTCAGGGACCAACATGAGATTATTCTTTTCTCAATGTTGACCCCAGGCTCACTGAAACATATCACAAACATATTACTACTGTTGTCATGTGGGGACCCACAAGAAGAATGCCTGCAACCCATTTTGGGTCCCAACCCATAGTTTAAGAAACCAGGAACTAACGTCATAATGGAGGGAAGGCTGCTTCCGAATTCAGTGTATGTACTACACTGTACATACTACATACTGTTGGAGCTTACTGTTCAGTACGTGGAGTGTAGTATGTGTGACATACTACATACAACGTACTTGGAGGACCTGCACCCCCAGGCGGAAGTGGTCGTTTGTACCACCAGAAGAAGAAAACAGTTCACTCACAGCTGTTTCTACTTTCTAGCTGTGCAATCAGGAGGATATACAGTCAGTTTTGCTAAAATAAAACCACACAAATAATGCTTCAATGGCGAGTATGTTGGGGTTTTTGTTTGTTTGGGAATTTTTCGCTGACCTGGAACTGGAACTACCACGGGAAATCACCTACCACAAGAAATGTGGGATTGAAACGATCATGTAGCAACCATCCACTCCATACTTCAAATGTTGGTGCTTTTGGTATGCATACAAATCTCTTGTCGCATACAGAATTTGCATACTAACAGATCACATACTGAAATTTGCATACAATATAGTATGTAGCATGGAGAATTCAGAGGCAGCGATGGACAGACGGGAGGATAGAGGGTTGACAGAGCGAGGGAGATGAGTTGTAAAGTGAATGAAAAAGGACAGTATAACCAGCCGACTGGCCTTCATGACAGAAGTTACTTTTTAAATGTTCATTACCCAGTATCGAAGCTGCTTCTTCAAGGAGACCCAGTTCATCAACAAGGCTGTAACAGAACCAAATTTAGAAGACAAAAGATCAAAATACCGGCAGAGGACATTCAAAAACAACCTAATAACAACACCAGTCACAGCTAGAACGTATCCGCATTTCATTTCATTGCTTCGAAAATCGATGATCACACAAATATCTTTTTTTTTTTCCATCTCTATTTTAGGTTAAGCTGACTGGGGCTTACAGAAATTTACTTCACAGTTCACACAAAGTAGATTTCAGTGAGTACAGACAGAAGCTCGACCCCATTGACTTTGAATTGGTTTGTGGCTAACTAGCTGTAGCTAGTGTGAGGAACAGCATGGATTGTGCTGAGAAAGGACTCTACCGATCAAGAACATCTTTGGTAAGTAGCACATAAGGCTAGGCTTCCAAAAATCTGAACTGTCCCTTTAAGCCCTATTCAAACCTTGACTAGTTTTTTTGTGTGGGGGGGGTAATAATAATGCGACAGACGCAATATAATTATAATTATATCGTGACCATTTAAAAAAAAAAAGTTTACAAAAAAAAGTGGAGCAAATAACCTACAGTTTTTCTGCAAACTCAAAAGGTAATCTGACAATAGCAATCGAGTTCAAACTGACATCTCCATTCTGTAATAGCAGCATCTCCTCACTCACAGCCAACAGTCGAAGATCGGAGAGAAACCGATAGCTATAAGAGATGTTTTTGGAGCATTTTACATAAACAAAGTCTGTGGCCTATCTGTCTCAAGTCCCACTGGGTGTGGGAGACTACAGGTATGCGAACGTGAGAAACCTGAATATGAAAGCAGGGATATTATCCAGGATACTGAGGCATGTAACACACGGGTTATCCCGTTTACAGTTGTGTTTTGTGGTCTGTGCGAGTTCTGTTTCCACGGTAATCTATTATCTGATGTGTACACGGGCACATTGGTCTTCGGGATGTGAAGATGGATATAAACCCCTTACCCTGTCGAACAGGGATGTAAAGTACAGGTAGGTATCCAGAATATGAATGTGCATGGAAACGTTGTCAATATTCCCTTCATCTGAAAATCATCCCTGGCCCTGGTTTAAGTATAACTTCATATTCTCCTGGTTGGAACTGCACTGGGTTGCACCAGCTATGCGTAAGTTCTCTCCTAAGTTACGGTGTAAAGGCGACACTAGAGGCTTAGTAAATCCTAGTTAGCTTGTAACTAATTCAGCTACTAAATTTGGATGCAACACTATTACTTAGCGCAAAACCGAACTAGTTTAGACGTAAAGTCATTACTAAGATGAGTGGCCAATCAACGATCAAAGATAGGAGTTCCATCACCATGGTTACCGTGCGCATTAGCTTGCTGGCTGGCATGAGGCACTTGGCATCATAGCATATTGTAGTAAGCTTGATCGATACTGAAATATCATATCAATAAATTAGGTCTCCACTGGATTACTGAGTTGCAAAATGGCATGCAATTGATGATGAAAATATGCTGTGTGGCAGAGAAAATGCTGTTTTACCATTAGTGAGTATAATTCTGTGACATTGTATGATTTATACCTACCCTAGGGCATGTGCAACTATTTAGTTGTTGCTTAGAGTTACGTTGTAACTTATGTTGTAACTTATCTAACTTATCTAGTAAGAATTTACATTATAACTACACTAAGTTTGAACTTAGACACACAGTTGTTGCAACAGGCTGCTGGTTTCTAATTGTTCACCCTTGCACATGTTGCAGGTGAAAACAATAAACTGGTCTGGTGAACATCTGTAATAGTTATCAGATTGTATTGGAGGTAACGGGACAGGAAGACGGCCATTTTGCCCCAACCTGGACGCGGAGGAGGAGTGAACTGGTGGAGTCGCTGACGACGGCTGATCCTCGAGCTCCTCTTCCCTGGGCTTCTCCTCCGGCTGAAGGGAGGCCGGGGCGGGGCATACGTCTGTGGTGCAGGCTGGGGCCGAGGCTGGGTCTGGAGCCGGGCTTGGGTCTGGGGCTTTCGCCGGGGTAGGGGCTTCGGGTGCGG
>OMKL01143858.1:0-12727 GCA_900302295.1 Parasudis fraserbrunneri | reverse complement strand
TAATCACACTGATAAGTTGAAGTGGAAGCACTAGTGTACGCCTCAGCACTATATTCAGTGGTTTCAGATAGTGATGCACCAAAACTGATACTGGTATCAGAGATCAGTGCGATACCTTACTAAAATAAGGTATCATTCAGTATCTGAGATATT
This sequence comes from Parasudis fraserbrunneri, assembly GCA_900302295.1. NCBI lineage: Eukaryota > Metazoa > Chordata > Actinopteri > Aulopiformes > Chlorophthalmidae > Parasudis > Parasudis fraserbrunneri. The sequence goes on along the minus strand of OMKL01143858.1, from coordinate 12,574 downwards.
CCCAGGTGCTAAAATCTAATGCCAAGAAACGTGGAACAAAGCAAAGTGACTTGATTTGCTGCATATTTAACACACAGAAGTACATTATATCTCTCTAATGGAGAACATTTTATTTTATATCTCAATCATTTTTGTCCAATGACCCCAATCACTCTCTCTCTCTCTCTCTCTCTCTGTCTCTGTCTCTGTCTCTCTCTCTCTCTCTCTCTCTTTCTCTCTCCCTCTCCCTCTCTCTCCCTCTCTCTCTCTCGCGTTCTGACCGGATTCGATTGGTTTGACCGACCCCGTCTCTCCCAGGCTACATCCATTCCCGTGTGGAGGAGGAGTACCTGTGGGAATGTAAGCAGCTGGGGGCCTACTCCCCCATCGTGCTCCTCAACACGTTGCTATACTTCTGCACCAAACACTTTGGCTTCACCACGGTGGAGCAGCACCGCCAGCTGTCCTTCGCCCACGTCATGCGCTGCACCAAGACCACGGCCAGCAGCACCAAGACGAACTTCCTGCGCTTCTACCCTCCGATCTCCATGAAGGAGCTGGAGGCACAGCCGCAGACAGGTACCTGCACCAGTTGATGATAAGGTGCCCTTGGCTCAGAAAAAACAACCTTTTACCCGACCTTGGGTGACAGGTGACAACGAAAACAGTGTCCCTAAGTTTTCTTAAACTAAATGAATATAATAATCCAAAGGCAATAATATCTGGTTGTTATTTTAAAATTTACACAAAAAAAACTACCACCAATAGCTTTTGGACTGTGCAGAATTCCCTGTGAAAGTCACGCAACATGCTTATACATAGGTTTCAGTGACCAGCTAACAACGCCTGCTCTAAAACCCTCGGTGCTCTTGCTGTCTGTGAGGATGGTGAAGAAGACGGACAAGAAGATGACAAAGTGATGTGGTGTCACACCACAAGCCTGGACCTGAAACCCCGTGTAGTGAAGAGCACACTGCAGGCAGACCAGACTGGAGCAGACACCAGATTTAGGGGGGTGGGGGGGTCACATTCTAGGGTACGGCGTGATAGATTTCTTAAGCCTCTCCATGGGGCATGTGCCCATTTCCAGACTTGAACTCACCTAATTTGTTTGTACTCTGATTCTGAAATGTTCACCCACACACACGCTAAATGACTGTGTATTCGTACCTGTGGGTGTGTGTGTTCAGATGCAGATGGTGTTCCGGCGAAGAGGCGCAGGGAGGAGGAGGTGATGCTGGAGATGATGGAGAACAGTGAGAACCCGCTCCGCTGTCCTGTCCGACTCTATGAGTTCTACCTCTCCAAATGGTGAGCATGTCTCTCTCTCTGTAGCTGTTTAGACGCACAAATTCCAAGTCAGCAGCTTATATTCTCTTAAGATTTGTCAATACCTACTCAGCTTTCTGTGAATGCTGATGCTAAAGGTGTCAAGTTACCACATATTGGACAATGAGAGGTTCGACCTATTGGTGACATCACACATGCAACATAGATTTCAGGGAAGTACAGAGAAGCTCTCCCTCTCTAGGGGAAGAATGTGAAAAAGGTGCTCAGTTCTGCACAAATCACAATCTGTATAGTCAGAGTCAGGTTAGGAGTCAGGAGTCACAAAAAAAAACATGTTTTTGAGTGGAGGGGATCTTTAACAAAATCCCTCCAATTCTCTCACAACGAAGTCAGGAATTGTGTAGGGCCGTCTCTTCATTGTAAGTTAGCTGATAATTCCATTGCTGGACAGGATCTTAGTCGCTCAAGACACAGTTAGTCGATGATTTTTGTCATCTTGTGTCAATTAATTCTTTCGCTATTCAAGGCACTTCTCTGGCATCACACGATTAACACCAGATCTAAATAGTCACGTTGGCGGGCGTTGCTGAAAAAGAGGCAAGTGTGCTCAGTCAACCATCCCAGAATAAAAAAAAAAAATGGTTGTGAACCCCTGACCTATTATCCTATCTTCCCCTCCCAGCTCAGAGTCGGTGAAGCAGCGCACCAACATGTTCTACCTCCACCCAGAGCGCTCCTGCGTCCCCAACAGCCCCTTGTGGTTCTCCTCCACCTCTCTGGACGACGGCACCATGGAGGCCATGCTCACGCGCATCCTCACCGTCCGACAGCTGCACATCCAGCCCAGGAAAGAGGCGGAGACGGGGCAGCCGGAGCCAAAGGACCCGCCTTTCATGCCTGAGGATGAGGAGGCTTCCGATTCGGATTGATGATGAGGAGAGACATTTCTTGTTGAGTTTTTTTTTTTTTTTTTTTTTTTTTTTCCATTTTCTTCTTTTATCGTGTTCTGGAGGACTGATTTTTGTTGTTGTTGTTGTTGTTGTTATCAGCTCGGCATGTAAACCGAGACCCCAACGCACACTTGCACACGTAAAGATACATATACACAGACTCTGACACACACATCAACACACAAAACAAACACACTCACGTTCAGTGTGCTGAACAGCGAAGAGTGTTTATGACTCAGACCTCCATATTGAAACCCTCAGTTGAATTCGAATAGGATCTGTTGACGCCCACATTGATTTTTAAGCTGCGTAACTGGGACTTGAGGACTGCCAAGAAAGACTCGACACTCGGACTAGTCTCTGGAAAGCGGAATACTAGAATATAGGAAAGGAGCAACCGTCTCTGCATTTTTAAGGGGAGAAAAAAAAATTAGTCATCGTATGAAAAGCGTTATGATTCTCTAACCCTATACCACATAAACTTTTTTCTTTTTTAGTTTTACTGTCAAAATTGATGTTTCTTACCATATGCATCAAATGCTGTTTTAAGTTTTTGGTTTTGCATTGTGTGGGATCACTACAGTTTAAAAATGTTACCAGCTGGAAAATCTAAGATTACAAATCTGACTTGCTGGTCTTTCATTTTTATGTTAGTAGGAAATATTAAACAGCTCGTCTAGCATTACTTTTAGCCTCGTTATTCAAAATTAGACCACTGAGATGATTGAAACAGTTGCCTATTGAAATTAAGAGGAAAAGATGCGTTTTTTTTATTTTTTATTTGCCATTTTTATTCAGTCCAAATCTTGACACCTTCTGTTGTAGTGTTGTCAAAAATATCGATTTTTCGATACATATCAATTCTGAATATTTGAAACGGTTACAATACTCATTTGCCGCACTATTGATACCAGCTGCCTGCATTTTTCTCGCTCCAACAGACACACAGGCTAGGTGCTACATACACACACACACACACCGCTGACCAGCACAGCTAGCCCTGCCTCCTCTCACTGACAGTGCTGTTCTCAGGGGACTCTCTAAAAACCCTCACCTCTCTCTCTCTCATCTCGAGTATAGTATCTTTGACTTCTCTTGAAAATAGTTTGCGGTCTTGTCATGGTGTTGTTAGTTGTTAAAGATGGCAGGTGCAGAGCCTCCGCAACCGGTTTTGAATGAAAAGGAAAACAGCAGGAGTGCTGTTGCTTTCGAGGCGAATGAACAACAAAAGGCAAAGGATACATTACTAGCAAGCCCATATACAAGCAATGCTACAGAGCAGTGCCAACCACGGGTGCTAACACAACAAATTTTGCAAAGCCCCTAACGTTACAGGACTTATAACTTGCGTCTCTATTCTAGAAAAGAATTTCAAGAGGTTGGTAACAGCTCTCGTTTCAACGTCACGGAAGCATTCAAACAAGATGTCCCAGAAAGCTAAGCTAACCCCCCTCAGAGCTATCAGGACTGAGAAATCAGACTGTTGGGCTGCAATTGATAGGAAAAATACATTGACTATGGTCAATAGTAAATGAATTGAGTAAGATGTTGTTGTGCTTGAGAACACACAGTACACCTCTATAATAAAGTATAAGAAGGTGATAGTAAGTCTACGTATTAAAGTTCTAAGATTAGTTAATTATATCTTTTTGTTTATTTAAAGACCTAATCCAACAAAAAACAAAAAATTTAATGTTTCTAAAAAGTGTGATATTTCTCTTATAGTAGCCTACAAGAGAGAAGCTGAGGAGAATCAGCCTGCAATTAAAACAACACTCACAGCCAACCCCACCAGCTGTATTTGAGCAACAATGTATGATGCAAACTCATATGAAGCTAAGAAACTGAACAGAGCCCCGTGGTATCGAATATTGATATTTTTCAAGGTATTGTTATCGAAGTTAGAAATTCCAATATTGTGACAACACTACTCTGTTGCACAAGACCTGATCCGAGGTGGGGGCAGACACAACAAGTGGGGGAGAACATACTCGTTGAATCTGGCCTAAAAGTGGGAGTGGCTATAGAGACACTGCCCTTGTGCATTGAATAAATTAAAGCTTTCAGGTACTGGAAACTTAAACTAGACGTGAAACAAATTGCCATGTACATTCACGCTCTTAATTCTGTTGCTGGGTCCTGGAAGCAGGCTTCAATTTATTAATTATGCATGGTCAGGGGCTCACTGGTATCATTACATGTTCGTTGGTCTTTGGCCACAGTCTGGCATCTTTACGCCCATTGAAAACCTGTTGCATGTCAAACATTATGCTCTCTAGTTTTTCCAGTAACACTATGGATTTCAAACCCAGATTTGATAACTTAACCTCTTTTTGATGCTATTAACAGTTTAACATTTGAGCAGATGAGTCTTGATGCAAATTTTCTTAATTGACATAGTAGCTCATATTCAGTTTCAACCAGCTCTTCTGAAGCGTTGGGTTTTGTATTTTTCATTGATCCTGTAGTAGGATCCATGTGCCTGTTGAGTTTTGCATTTGGAACAGAGGTGCTGTGTAGAAATGTTGCTCCCCAGTGGTCCAATATATGTCACTTTTAGTTCACACAAAATGACTGATGATGTTCTCAGAAGTAAACTTTTGTATTGTATATTCTTTTTAAATAAAAAAGATGAAAAGGTTTTATTGGTGAGAATTTTGAATTCCAGATATTTTAAAGGTGACACTTTATTAAAATCTCTAGACAGTTTAGACTGGTGTAATGATAATGTGATGATAAATCTTAGAAGTGGAACAAAGTTTAGATCTCTGATTAATATGCAGTCATTAAACATAGTATTTACATTACCTCAGAAAGAAGGTGTTTTCAGAGAGCAGTCTGACATTTGTTTACCTTTATTGCACAATAGTAGATCAGGGCTTTACTTCAAATCCATGCAGTTTTCATTTGTATCGTTGTATTCATGTATTTATAGCACTTTTTTATTAATGTATTTCTGGGTTAAAAAAAATAAAATAAAATAAATAAATAAGCCTCTGTTAAAACAGGGCAGAATATCCATTAAAAAGAGACACCCAACCCCTCCCTCAAATGGTTTTACTGTAGGTGATTGTGCAGTCATCCTGTCTGTCTGTAGCAAGTGTGCTGTTGAATAAGGTTCATGTGTTTGTACCACTACCACCCTTCCAGAGGGGATACACTGATATTAAAACATGGACTTGAGCAAGGTTCAGGTCGGCTCAGGTCAAACTCGCTTTCAATTCAAAATGTAAATGGGAAACTGACATTGATTTACTGAGTATTCATTTCTCAATTATTTCTTAATAGGTTGAATGTGACAGCATTCTCATGCAAGACATGTTTCAGAATTTCGGTTTTGAGGTCGGTTGAATCAAAAATAAGCTCGCCTCAAAGTTGCCTTCCTTGTCTTGGTCGACGAAAAAGAGGACATCTGTCTTCTCCATTCTGTCTGTAACCATATCTGTCACCAACTAACTGTTTTCTCACCAATTCCCTGCTGACATTGCTGCAAGGCAACTTCCTCATAATCAAACCTCATACAATCAATGGATAGGTTGGTTTCATAAAATGCCATTACATCATCGTCACAGAATTGATGAATTAATTGGTGGGCAAACGACTGGTGATTGTCATCAAATAACAGGTGATCATCATTAAGTGATGAAACCATGGCCAATGAGCTGTATTGGTGGCATTGCACCACATTGGTAGGAAATTCATGACATGATATAAGAATACTATGAACTGTAGCATGAACAGTGCAGCCCCCAACTGATAAAGTTGTGCCCCTTTAAATGGCATATTGCAAAGAAGAGTGGGCAGTCATTTAACATTATATTAGGCTACTCGGGTGGTGCAGTGTGGATAGGGAAGAGAGGAGAGAGTAAGGTGACGGATAGGATCTGAACTCATGCAATCACAGTCAAAGGAAAATAATGTGTTGAATAATATAATTTCAAAGAGGTGAGGGTTATGGATGGGGTCTACAAATAAAAACATCAACCCATTGTGATCCATTAATGAGTGGCACAGCTGCAGAGTGTGGCACAACATTACAATAATAGATGAATAAATATGTCCACATGATTAATGTCAGTATAGCACTTCTTCAGTCTTCCATCAGATCATATACATGGTGATCAGAACTGTAATAATTTTCAACTCCAGTGAAGCATATTTGCTATCACAACCATTATGATTGAGATGAGCAGCAGTGGTTACTGGGGCGGCAGTGATGGTTGCTGCAGGAGTGGTGGTTGCTGGGGCAGCAGTGATGGTTGCTGCAGGAGTGGTGGTTGCAAGGGCAGCAGTGATGGTTGCTGCAGGAGTGGTGGTTGCTAGGGCAGCAGTGATGTTTGCTGGGGCAGCAGCAGTGGTTGCTGGGGCAGTTGTCATGGGTGTGGCCATTGTAGTACTTTTGGCATTCCCAGATGCTGTTTTCAATTCAGAATAATAGATCATTAGGTCAATAGATAATTTGGTCTCACTGTCTCATACTTAGTACGGATATAAAATCTCAGCAGAGAAAAAATTTGTTTGCAACTTTACAAAATAAGAGAAGGAGGATGATACAAGTCTTCCCAAACATTTTGTATGGTTTATTTGCCATCTGAAATCACAGTTAATCATGTTCATTAGGTATGAAAAATAATACAATGACAAGGGTAAAAAAAATTACAGAACAGCTGCTAATATACAGTGCAGTCTGAGTCCAGCGAAACATTTCTTATAATGTTGGCTGTGTACTCCAGCACATTGGATTTGAAATGGAACAATGACTATGAGGTTGAAGTGCAGACTTTAAAGGTATCATCTGTAATGCCATCAAACAGCGACCTCTAAGCAAGAGTCCCACTTGGTATTGCGCTTTGTGTACTTTTTTTGTTTTGGTCTGACGTGTGGGTTGGAGTTTAGTAACTTATTATAATGTGAATTTCTCCAGACCTCTCTTGGCAGAACCTGAGGTGTGGTCAGCAGTAGCCACCCCTCCCCTATACCCACTGAAATCCAACCCAAACATCAAACAAAAACAAAAGATGTAAACTAGAAAAGTGTGCTCACTAGAGCGCATATATCTCCACCAGGTGGCAATGGTTCCACTGTATTAAGTTCATACATGTGATAGTCCTCCTAGCTGAAAACAAATGCAAAAAAACACCGGTATCCAAACACACTCACACAACATACACAGAGATCATCCACTGTCTGCCGGGGGGCAATTTCCAATTTTGGAAAAATTGTCAAGGTTTATGGAAAATATGTGGGCGATGTTGACAATGGACAATGACATGTAGTAACACTGGTATGGTCCTTTAAGCTTTAATTTGAGGGTGTTTACATCCATTGAGTGAACCATGTAGGAATTGTGCATTTGTACATAGCTAGGGGGACCATCATTAATTGGATAAATGAACATAAACTTAAATAAAGTCGTGATATTAAATATTTGGTTGCAAATCCTTTGCAATCAATTACTTCGCCTCGGCCAATCATCAGAAAACAGATCAACTAATTTGGTTTCTGTGCTAAACTTCCTCATGCTATCCTAACTCTTCACTGTAAAACCGAACAGCACATCTTACCAAATGAATTAAGTTAATGCTAAGATTCAGCTAAGTCCCCCCTCCCCCTCCAGTTTTAGTTGTATCTCACATTGATGTGGAAAGAGATTTTCTTTTATATTTTTTTGGTAGTGACATATTGTTAAGTGCATCTTGTGCTAGTTATAAAGAGAGGCATTATAGTTTAGCATTCTACTGCACCGTTTGTATTTCAGCTCAATAACCCAACGTGTCTGAAACTAGTGTCAATCTAAATTAACTGACAGTTAAACTGCTGTTATTTGTGCTGATAATTTAATTCTTCATACTCTTTCAGCTTTGAGAATTTTTAAGAAGGTTCGAGAAGCATTTCCTTGGAGCATCATGATGTGAAGTGGAACTTATGCCATTTTTCATGTTCTGTCACAAAGACACTAAGGTGTGAGGAGATTGTGAAGTCTGCAACCCCCATTGCAGAATTAAAGGAACGATGGCCAGCCTTGTTTGCTGAAGCTCAAGTAAGTAAAAAAAAAAATTTAATTTAAGAGTAATGATCTGTTTAATATTCCATTGCCAATACAACTAGGGGGCACCAATACTTTTTACAGCCAATACAGATAACCGAATACAGATAATCAAATACCAATCTAGCGGATTTTATGTATTGGGATTATTCTCTGATACGATACCCAGTTTCAGCTTGATATCGGCCCGATACCAGTATTGGTGCATTCCTCAGTACAAGCTAACATCTTTTTCATGTTCATGTTTTTGCTTGTGTTTTGCAGTTCTATCAGGACTTCCACAGGATCACCAATCAAAACCTACCCTTTGTCTTCTTCGCTGCTCTTGACAAACACACACCAGAAGTGCTCAGACTCTACAAATGATGCAAGACCGGAGCCATTGCTGAAAAGATGACAGGCATTTTAGCTGCATATAAGTGCCATATTTAAAGGAAAGTATATGCTTCCTTGCCATAAGATGAGAACTGGTAATTAGTGTTTTTGTCTTTTGTTTTCTTGTTTATCTTTTAGGACAAGAATGACGTCTGTGCAGCTAGAACAGCAGCCCTGGCTTGTCTACCAGTGTACTTCAAAAAGGACTGATCAGAAGTATTCAGGACCTGCACTGTACTCTATTCCCCCACATTATTCAGTTTTCCTGCACTCTTCTGTCCCCATATGTACGGCAGTCTTTTTTTATGGCATTTTTGTGCGTCACTTTGCGATGTGCCTCTTATGTGTGCATATTATGCTGATGGTCAGTTGTTTGGTTTAGTGTGTGGGGGGTGGGGTTGGAGGGGGAAGTCCCAGCTGGTATGGATAAAATTGGGGTACTTAAAAAGTCTTAAAATGTCTTAAATTCACTTTTATTAATTAAAGGTCTTAAAAGGCAATAAATAGTCTTAAATTCTGTTTGGGAAGGTATTCAATATTTATTTATTGAATGCTATAAGCAGGGTCCAAAATAAATGCCTGTAAAATTAATCTTTGGCAAAATCAAAACGAGTTAAATTCAAATGCCTCGTTATCACGTTACAGTCTTTTTCTACTCTCAAACTTTGTCTTTCACGACCAGCGTCCACTCTCACGTGATTGGCTGTTTCGTCTGCATCTGTATGGATGGTATCAGTATGGTGCTAGCTAGTTAGCTAACCTGCAAACACCCCGGCTGAGGGCTCTCCGTATGCGCTTGTATAGCCATTTCTCCCGTTAATCTCCTGTATTTCAGAACAAGTCTCATTCGGAAAAAAGTCTCATTCATGATAGTTAACGAGTGTCATTGCAGCCGTCACTTGAGCTAGTGATTTGCATCGCAAAAAAAAAAAATATATATATATATATATAAATGCGAGGAATGATGGAGGCTAAATAATGTGTTGGAAATATTGCTGGGTAGAAAATGGCCTGACTCCACCAATATTTGGGCAAAAGACATGTTGTAAAGGATATGGCAATCATCAACAAGATGACGTTGACTAGATTCATTATGACATCAGACTGCCTTTAGGCTAAATGTGATAGTTCTTATTTTGCATCTAGGGTGGGGATTTACCTGATTATTTAAAAGCCATGTATAACCAATGGAATGGAGAACCACCATAGTAATACAACCGGGGTCTAAATGACTTTAAGCATAGAAATGGGCATTCTACCTTGATATAGACTCAACATGGCCAGCCCAACTACAGAAGCTACACTCTTACAGGTAGCACAATGCACTATTATGAAAAGTGGGCCTGCAGGAGTCCTTGGCAAAAGTTAATTTCAGACTCTGGCTGTAACACGATTGTAGTGAGTAATATCATTAAGGACAAATATATTTGTTCACATTAATAAACATATTTGGACAAATGTTCTTTAAGTCAACCAGATATTGTCATTTTGCCTTACTGATCATTTTCTGTGGCATTAAAAGGTCTTAAAAAGTTTTAAATGTAACTTGCTGATAACTGTAGACACCCTGAAAATGTGTCCTAAGGTTTTTATTCTGACCCTGTTCAGGAGGAGAAAAAATTGTAAAAGCATTTGAGCTTATTATGAAGAAAAAGTACCAGTATTTGGAATATCAGAGTGGCTATGGCGAAGGTTATGAACTGAAATTAAGCAGGGATTGTGCAAGAATATATCATTATCTTCATGAGGAAATTTTAACCTGGAACAATCTGATTGTCATATCGCCCACTCCTAGGCCTTGTGTTGGCCCATTATTACAGAATAAATATATATTCTGTAATGTAAAATGTTATAATCTGTAATCCAAGGAGATACATCCAGTGGGTTAAAAATCATTGTGATCTTCATCTCAAATGCTCAAGCTTTGGCTATTTGGTTAAATGGAAATTAATACAGTACTTGCATAATAAAGTTTAATGAGTTGCACTTTAAGGATTTGAATGTTGGCTTTTATTGTTTAATGCATGGAATGTGTTGTTAAATACTTAATTATATCATTTCAAGATGAAATCATTAAGAAATTGATTATCTTAAATGGACTTTGTTGCTAGTTATCTTTTTTAAGTTGACACAACTTAAATTATTCTTTGCAATCAGTTTCCTAAAATGAATTAAGTTGCTGGTTTTCATTATTGAGTCAGTATAACTAAAACCATTTACTTGGAAAATGAGTTGTTGCAGCTGGAGTTAAATACGTTAAATAAAGGTGGTGCATTTAAGTAAGCCTAACTTGATTTAAAAGAGTACTTTAAGTTGGGAAAATGAGTTGTTGCAGCTTGAGTTAAATAAAGGTGGTGCATTTAAGTGAGCCTAACTGGGTTTAAAAGAGTACTTCAAATAGTTTTAATGAGTACATATAAATATTACATGTGAGTTACAGTTACTCAGTACTATTAACTATTTGGTATTGACTAGAGTGAGCAAACTTTACTCAGTTCACTTAAGTAGAGGTAACAATAACAATTCTTGTTGAACAGTTCTTGTTGAACAGTTCTTGTTGAACTCAGTTCTTCTCAGGCTCTGTAATGTGGGTGAATCATGGATTTGCATTGATGCCCCATCTGATGCTGTCTGTCAGTCAGTCTAAACAAGTTCTCTGTACCTTCTCCGACAATAACAGAAGAATAACAATACACTTTATTTGTATATCGCAACTTTCACTACAGATTGTAAGTATAAAATAGAGTAAAATAACTAAGAATACAAACAAATAAAGAAGAAAACAGCATCAAATAAACTACAGTAAAAACTATATTGTATAACTATAATAGACTGCTCTGTGAGATGTCAATGCAAATCCTGATGTAACCATTATTCTTCTTTCTAAGAAAAAGGCCAAACCACCATGGCTGGCAAACTCAAACAGTTAGTGTGGCATAAGGAAATGTAGCATGATAAGCAAATGAGTTGAGCTTTGTTTGTTTTTCCTATCAGCAACAACACCATTAGACATAGAGGAACAGTGCATGAGATAACACAGATGTGACAACCTTGTACTCATGATACCTGCCCTCACACAGCTGTGTCAACCTTGTACTCATGATACCTGCCCTCACACAGCTGTGTCAGTCTTGTACTCATGATACCTGCCCTCACACAGCTGTGTCAACCTTGTACTCATGATACCTGCCCTCACACAGCTGTGTCAACCTTGTACTCATGATACCTGCCCTCACACAGCTGTGTCAGTCTTGTACTCATGATACCTGCCCTCACACAGCTGTGTCAGTCTTGTGATTATTGTCCATCTTGCCAGTCGTCATGTGTAATGTGATGATGATGATTTCTGTCGTATGTCTTTGACGTTGCTGAACTGAGCGTGCCTACTGTAGCTGAAAACTTCATCAAAATGTAATCCAATCAATATAGCCTATTGCAATATTCAAATTGCATGAGGCTACAATGTTTGATAAAGCCAAAATGTGTCAAAATACCATTCTAAATTAAGCATTGTGGTGCTACAGAGATACCCTGGACTATTCAAAACATATTTTACATATGCAAAAAAAACGTGCAGAGGATATTAGAGGGGCAGGGGCCCAAAAACACTAAACGCAAATAAATATATGCCTGGAACTACTAATTTTGTGACACTGTTAAATGGATATTAAAATGTATGTATTTAAAACAAACACATGACTGAGGTTGGTTCAAACACTGCTAGGCCTACATGACAGTTAATTAATTATTATCAGTGACAGGGGTTATAGTTATTGTAATGGCAATGTTTCCACTTTTCCAATGTCCTTTTCCAATGCCCTTTTCCAGTTGCCATTAGTACACAGATAGGGGTGAAATCTTACGCAGACCAAAGATACATTTTCCAGGCATTATTTGCAGTTTAGTGTGTTGTTTATTCTATCAAGCAGTTGTA
>OMKL01143851.1:0-15845 GCA_900302295.1 Parasudis fraserbrunneri | reverse complement strand
TTTATTTATTTATTTATTTATTTATTTGTTTATGTATGTATGTATGTATGTATGTATGTATGTATGTATGTATGTATGTATGTATGTATGTATGTCCCGATTGGAATCTGAGCCGATCACAGCATATTTTAATTGATCGGTATTGATTGGTATTGGCTATATTAAGCCTGACCATATTCAGAACATTTTATGAAAACCATTAAGGGAAAGCTGTGTTGTAGGCTTTTCTTTTTTTTTTTTTTAAGTACAGCAATTACCAAGGATGTCTTACCTACATTTATTGGTTTCACTAACTTTAATATACTTGAAGCGTGTACTGTGCAGCTGTATTATCTAGGAAAATACAAATATCGGATCGGGTGATTGGGATCGGGTGCAAAAAAAAAACTTGATTGGGACATCCTATTATTATTATTATTATTATTATTATTATTATTATTATTAGGTTTTTACCTTGATATAATTCTTAGGCCCGCTAGGACACAAGGATCTTTAAGGATGGCTCAGTCGGTCGGTCAGTCGGTCAGTTGGTCAGTGGCACTCGTCGCCCTCGGTCCAAGCACTGAGTGGAGCGCGCATTAGGGGTTTGCAATTGCAATGTCACTAGCAGGGCTTTTAGACTCTTAGTCTCGTTTCTAACTGCGATAGACTGTATTCTTCCACGAGTCTACGGTCAACCAGTTGTAGGACCGTTTGTTGATAGAGTCACTTAGGCATTGATGTAAACTTTATCAGTCTACTAGCCTGTGACTAGTATTTTTTTCAGTTCTAGCAAGTTCAATATTGTATCCTCACCAGCCAGAGTTTGGCAAATGGAGACGGTATGGTATCTCTCAGCCCCCATCTGTGCTTAGATTTAGCTGACTTCACCTCTGAATTTGTTCACAGCTGACTTTGATCATGTTGGCCCGTTGCATCTTATTGGTTTTTTTGGGGGCTGAGCGCTGGGAACAACTGAAATAGGTCAGCATGGTGGCTGTGCTTTGTCCGACTGCTCTGCAGGCCGGGACAGTGATGTGAATGGGAGGAATGCGTCGGAGGGAGGTGGAGACATAGGGCTCTATTGTTGAGGACAGAACAAGGCAAAGCAGAATGACTGTCTTGTTTACTAATAAAGAGAGTAATCAATGTTATTTAGATCAGAGGACATCTCTCTTTTTGAGTGTGTGTGTCTCTGTCTCTCTCTCTCTCTCCTCACTCAGTTCTGTCTCTGTCTCTCTCTCTCTCGCTGTCTCTCTCTCTCCTCAGTCCGTGATCCATTAACTGTCCCTGGCTTGGTCCCTGTTGACGGTCTCTGACCCCGATTGAGGCCCGTTTCTCCTCTCTCTCTCTTCGTGAAGTCGCTGAAACTGTCCACTAGGGCTCTACAGCGTGTGATTTTTATTTATTTTTTTAGGTTGCTGCAATAATCAAATCACCGTGTAACCGCGGTTACGCTATATATGAGAGATGGTGGCAGTTATTTTGTATAATCGTGATCATTGTCTCATAGGTCTAGGAGGTCATTACTTTAGATTCACATCAATCTGCACGCTAGCAGATAAATGATCCACAAACTGTCCATACAATATTCATCATTACGAAATGTCATGATTGCAGCAGCCCCACTGGGAATAAGACCTAGAGAAAAACCCGGGTTGCAAAACCTGGAATTTTCAGTGTTTGCCATAAGTTGTTGGGTTGTTTGTGGTGGTGGCAGGCTGGGGTGGGTAAGAGCACTACACACAGCAGAAGCAGAATAGACCTATATGTGATTCATGCAACAAGCACTTCTAATATTGAATTATGTCCGCAGTAATACTAAACGAGCAACTGTTATGCACAATACCTGACCCTCTCCGTAAAGCCTAATTGGTCGATTCGCGGCAGGTGCGTACGTTCTCAAGAGGACTTTGAGGCAAGGTAGAAAGAACCCACACTCCAAAATCTCTTCAAAGTCATTCTATTAGTCTGAAAATATGCGTGGCTGTAAAGTTTAGTCGGTGTACTACAACACTGACTTTGTAGCTGAGCATATTCTCAGGCTAAATAAATGCCTTGAAGAGATTTTGCAGTGTGGGTTCTTTCTACCTTGCCTCAAAGTCCTCTTGAGAACCTATGGGATATGTTTTTGCCTCGGATCACTTTCATTCAGTGCAGGTTCTCTGTACATTGTGTCTTTATTGTGTCATTTTTTTAGGAATCTATTTGTGGTGGACAGACGCTAGTAAATCTATTTATGGGAATTTGTAAACACTGTTAAAAAAAACCCAACAACGATAAAAATAGAAATACCACCAAAATCTTCTACATTGTTCCTGTATTTTACTGCCATAATGTTGGATTGTATCTTACATTTACATTTAGTCATTTAGCTTACGCTTTTATCTAAAGCGACTTACAAAATTGTAACATTTTGTATTGGTGTATCCGAATCCGAATCAGCTTTATTGTGTGCATACAAGGAGTTTGACTCTGGCCTAGCGGCTCCACATGTACTTGCACTAAAGAAAAGAAATAAAGACAACAAACATGAGAGCTAAGCGTTCAAGGTTACTCCTCTGCTATTCACAAAGAATAGCTTACTTGTTGGCCGGAAACATAATAAGCCAATGATTCTGTATATCCTCGCTCTTTTCTTATAAGTCAGCCAAGTATGAAGTAGATCAGACTCCATGAATGCTCCTCACATCCCTCTCCCACAAAAGACATCTGTTGGCCCCAGCCACGTACAGTCCAGCAACAACAACGCACAAAGACAGGTGTAATGAACTGAAATGAAACAGATCACATGAATGCCAGGTGCTGAATAACAATGAGGACACAGATCACAGAAAATGACGTGTATTTGGTGTATTTGTAACAATGAAAACAAAGGGACCAAGAGATGATTTAAAGCTGTGAGAAAGAGAAAGGATGGAATGAACTGATAAAAGTTTAGTCATACCTTCCCAGAACACCTGTTACAGTATGTTCTCACAAAGAGTTACTATATGCCGTTTTTTTTATTAGCCTTTATGCATCACTGGTTCTTGTGGCTGCAGTGCAAGCCAATAAATGGGTGTTACAAAGCACAGCCCAATGCCAAATGATCGTTTCCTATTGGTCCTATCCATTATTAGCAAACGTAGCACACAATGAACTAGTTAATTGTAAGCATTTTATGCCTACTTAGATGTGGTAATAATATGTAAATTTAAATAATTAATATATATATTTTTTTCATTTTAATTTGCCTCATTTTACCACCCTACCCTTGTGACATCACATAATTGCAGAAGTCCTAACGGCTCAAATTAAAGTCAGTTTCTGTATACAAGCAGTGTGCATTTCTCCGTTTTTTTATATACTTTCACAGTATTTATATAGCACCTAGACCTGCTTTATAATCAAAAAAGAAATGTAAATCTCCCTCTCTACAATATGGGACCTTTTTAAATGCAAAATAAAGATCCCTTGAAAACAGCCTAATCTTAACAACGCAGTCATCACGTCGAGCAGCATCTGCGGTAGTTTGAGACGAATGACCGAGAGCTTCTAACAGTACCGTATACAGCTGGATAGAATGGCTCAGTGGTTTGAGAGTAAAAGCTCCTTTTAACAGTGGAAAAGGATTATTAGATTAGCCAGGGCTGGCTCTCTATGTCAATGTGTTGGATTAACTTCCTCAGGAATGTGATTTTTCTTCTTTTTTTCCCTTGATTTAACCCTGTGAGGAATGCCTGCTTTTGGGATCTACCACTCCCATTATTGGCTAAATAGGATTGACCCATTCACGCACTGCTATGTTAATTTGTGCTTTTGCTGATTTATTTTCTTAATAACTTCCCTACTATTATTTGCAAACCAAATAGGCTGATTATTTATTATCGAATAGGCTATCTACATGGCATTTTTGCTGTAGGCCTATCTGACAGTTTGCAGTTGCAGTAAGGAGTGACAGGAAAGATTGGAGAGAGGGGATGACGTTCAACATCAAGAATTGGAGTTAAAACTCTGCTGTTGTATGTGGGGCTGTAGTGAACTCTTACCTTTGTCTTCAAAGACACCCGCCTCTCCTTCTGTAGTGTCACCACACTCTGGGTTGGCTTCAGAAAAGCGGCACATGTCATGATGACCTGAGAGGATTATGAAGTGTCATAATGGCTACTATCTCTTCACCAGCCGTCTTTATCTGCTCAGCGTCACGCCCCCGCAGCAGCGGGTCAGGGCAGGGGGACTGCAGGTGAGAGGGGGTTATGGCACAGAACTAGAACGGGGAGGGAATTCCTCATTAAAAATCAGCATTCCTGAGTGGCCGGTTTTCATAAACAATGGGTCAGGAGGACTAGCCGGGGGTTGGCTGGGTGTTTATAGGAAATCTTTACTAATGAATAATACCAGTTCGAATAGACCCGATTGAAATTCAGTACCACACAGTTCATGTGCGAGGGTATTTTCTGTGGAACATTGTATTTTAATTTTCTTTTCTAAATAGAATTACTGAATTTGCTCATTTGAGAAGAGATGCGGCAAACCACTAAAACAATGTCTCAAGAGACCCAGTTTTGTGCCATATAAACGATCCAGGTGGTCTTTATCCATGACGAGATTCTTGATTTTTTTTTGTAAGCCCACACAGACCCTTTGACACAGAGCCACAAGTTAAGCCATTTCAGTTTTCACTGGCAGAAATCTTAAGTCCACAATCCTGCTCCATCGCTGTTGCTAGTAACTTGAGGATTTAACCCTCCATAATATCACCATGGTTAGATACTCGACATTCTAAACATCAGCTGACAAAGGATTTTCACATTACTTAGCAATAGGCATGGAGGAGGACTGTGGAGCTAACATGGCTGCCAATGAAAACGACAATGGCCAAACTCTTCTTGTCTATGACTGAGTAGCCTAGATGTCCTCTTATGCTATAAGTTGACATGTTGTCCCTTAGGTCATCCAAGGACACAGACTTTCACCTTGTTCTTGATACCACGTGAGGTGACAGCCGGGGTCGACGCGACTTTTATGATCTTAATTTACAACCTCTATTGAGGTCTGCTTAGGGCAGGTGGACTTTGCTGTGCCTATGAGAGGCAAGCCTAGGACAGTGAATATCACTTAGTCCCGCAGCGAGTTTCCTAAATGCTGATCACACGTGTCGAGTTGGACCAGGGATGCTTGATCTTGTCTTCAGCAACGACCTGTCACACACTCGCACAGTTGCACATTCACATCTGGGAGCCGGCCAGTACAGCCACACGTGTCCACTTTTGCCCGAATGAGAAACAGTGATCACCAAGCGGTTTGCTGCATCCTCAAGGCTGTCACTGACTCACCCCCAGCCCTGTGTGCTACGTGTGGCTGTGCGGTCACACCTGAGATGGGAGACCGGTGAATTTAAAAACTGAGGACACCAAAAACGTTTTGCAGTTTTAAGTGAGCAGTGACCCTCCATTTTGAAACCCAACTGTAAGAAATTAGCAGACCAGCAGCATAGACCTGCTGCAAAGTCAGTCTCCATCGCCTTGTTTGATGGACACAACGGACAGTCTGTTTTTAAAGCAGTTAGGCTGGATGTGGTTCAGTTTCAAATAAACTTGGTAACCATCAGCCCAATTGGTAGGGTTTCAACCTTGTGTAATATTGACGTTTCTTTTTTATTGCAGTTTCCTGGATTCAACAAGTACAGAGGAAATCTTTTGCTACTGTTTTATGATATCTGAGAGCTGTGGGTTTCCGTGTTGCGTGGTAAGACTATTGTAGCTAATCTTAATTTTTGGCAAGAGGCCGTAGAGAAAAATCCTCTGGAAGCAGAGAGGGGACGGGCGCCGTGGAGCTCTTATTATGATACAATGGTCCTGCGGTTTAAAATAGCATGTTCTGCCTTTTAACTTCCTTCATTTTTAGATGTAGGCCTACATCACATCCCCTCTTCTCCACGTCCCTGGCTCAAACTCCAGAGTTCAGCCTTTATCTCTGTCTTAAAGGTCTTTCCTGCCTGAAACACCATAAACTCTTATCATTAACACAATTCTCCTCAAGGCCACCAACTTCTGGATTTGGGCATTTTATAGATGTAGGCTATTTGTTAGGAATGGTCTGATCTGTAATTATTGCCATTACAGGCATAAATCATATGCATGTAGGCTGCTTAACTTCATCAAGACTTAAAAAATAATTTTGATATTTAAATTCATAGGCCTATTTGCAAATTAAGTTCTTAAGCATCTTATTAAACCTTGGATCTTCATTACAATCAGTTCTTAACCATACATTTTGGATCATCATCAGCAACGGCAAAAGAGTAGGCTATTTTTAGGATGGGACAAGTTAGTAATTACAGGCCTTAAAGGCCTAAGTGATAGTTCTGTGTGCATGTGAAACTGCCTTTCTGTAGTTCTGCTGTTTTGGTGTTCGTCTTGATGACATCTAGAAAAAGGCTCAGCTCAGCTCTCTTCATATCTAGACTGAGCTATCTAAAATCACAGTAATAATATGAATTGTACTGGTGACACTTTACTTCGGGGTGCACAAATAATGATTATGTACCTAGTAACTAATGAGGATTGACATGTTAACAACGCTCAGGAACAAAGAGGCTACTCTTTAACTTAAAGAATTAGAGGTATGCAGGTAGAAAGAAATGGCCACTTGAGTAGCCCCAACAGTGGCTTTGGAGATAGAGTTTTGATATTTGGACAGACTGCTCTGTGGTCAGTCTAACTTGCTATGAAAGTGCTACTACTTTGTGTACAGTTACAGTTTAGTTGTAATTTGGTGATTAATGGGGATTAACTTTTGAAACGTCCTGACTTGCATGCGTGCCTGTACGCAGGGAGCAATGTCACCAGGAAACTCGGATCAGCCGTTTATCAGCCTGGTATTGTGCCAACGAAAGTTCATATTGTGGAAAAAAATGAGACCATTAATCACCAAATCACAACTAAACCGTAACGGTACAGAAAGTAGGGCTTTCACAGCAAGTTGCAGTGACCACCGAGCGACCCCTGTGGATGACGCAACGCCTGACCCTTAACGGGGCTACGGATGATAAGCATTCTTGCTCTTTGGTCACCGCGAGGTTGGGCGCGGATCTAGTTGATGGTTGTCGTCATGGAGATGCACAAGCCGCCAGCTGGAAAGCTATCATGCAGTACTATTTGCCATTTAGTGTAATACTTTTCCTGCCAGGTAATGTTGGGTAGGGCATATTGGGTTAAATTAGAAAAACATAGTGATGTAAGACAGCTATTGTTCTCCTGAAGAGGCTTTGTGTCAATCACCTGTCTTATGGGTTAAAAAAACAATAACAAACAAAACAAAATTTTTCCTGCAAAGATCATGGTATGTTTTTATGTGGTGTTAAACTCCGAAACAAAGACATGATTAATTTCTCCATCATCTCTTTACGTGACCCACTCTAGTTTGGAAGTTGCTTTTGCTTACGTCATAAAAGCTGTATTCTCATTGGTCGGCTGTATTCTCAAGGTCAGCGACAACCAAGATCAAAGTTCGCCTTGCCAAACTAATCAGACCCTTGATCAATTCTCACATTTTACTGAAGTACAAGTGATAATTAACATTTTGTTCTGTGATATATATTTTTTAAAGGGGCCATATTATGCTCCTTTTCAGCAAGTTAATGTAGGTCTCTGAGGTCCCCAAGACATGTATTAGAAGTTTTTTGCTGAAAATACCACTCCGATTATACATTCTTGCATGCCTCTATACCCCTCTGTTTCAGTCCTGTTCTCGATGGGCTGTTTCTGTGTATGTAGCTTTAAATTCAAATGAGCTGCTGCTTCCCACACTCGCACACGCTGAGGCGTCGGGTTCACGGAATTCAGTGACTGATTCAAACTGTCAAACTAGGCATAGCAGATCAATATGAATGAACATCCAGCAATTGCATGTACTATTTCTCGCCTAAAATGTTGTCAGAAACTATTTCAGTGAACTGTTTAAGTGGAAAAAGAGAACGTTTACGAGCGAGCCGCCATCTTGAAAAACTGAGACACAGAAGTCAAGGACCAACCATATGCAATGTGTTACATGGTGACGTGTACGTAATGGAAGAAAACGGAAGAAGATGCTGGACTACAAAAGAGGCGTTTCAGGCAGTTCAGGAGCAGTGTTTTCCATCTGAGAATAACTCCTGTGGATGTTTTACATGCACCACCAGCTATATAACGCTAAAGGAAAGGGAAAAGCCCAAAAAGAATAATATGACCCCTTTAAAAACACTGCTTTTCAAATTTAATTATTCTAAGATGACATTGGTTTTATGTTTGAAAATATTTAACTGAATACAAAACTGAAATAGGCTGTTTGCAGAAGTATTCAACCCGTGTTCAAGAAGCTTTGAGCTGGAAGCTCTAAGTTTACACAGATGAAAAAAACTGCCCTAATGAGGAAACAATTGACCTATCCTAAGCTCTGCCCTCTTTCGTTGACCATCCAATCACAACTGCTGTTTTCCTTAGGCAAGCAAATATTGTTTTCCCCGTTTTTTTTCTTGGGATAGGTCAGTTGCCTTACCATAGGTCTCTACCTGTGATCAATTAAAGTAACTCACATTTTCTGGATAAAGGCCCCACTCTGGTTTAAGGTGAGGAAAAGTGTGAAAATGAAAACTAAAGAGCATTAGTTAGAGATAAAAGTAATACAAATGCACAGATTAGGAAAAGGGTACAAATCAAAGTGTTTGTGTATCCCGGTGCGCACTTTTGGATGAACAATCGGGAAGAGGATGGGAAGAGAGCTGCATCACACCACCCCAGGCGCTGCCCATAAAAGGCCGTTCCTCAAAACTCACTGTCTGAGCGAGAAGGAGACTTGTGAGGGAAGCCACAGGGAGGCCAACAAGTAACTTTGAAGGTGCTACAGAGTTCAGTGCCGAGAGTGGAGAAGTCAACAATATCAAGAGCTCTGCATAAAGCTGGCCTGCATGGGAGGGTGGCAAGGAACAAGCCATTACTGAAAAAGAACCAATCACGAAAGCACGAGAGTGACCCAGCTAAGATATGGTGAAAGATGAAAGTTGTTGTGAGACCGAAGATACAGCGTTTGGCTAGAATTCAAAAAGCGCTATGTGTGGTGCAAAATCTAACACTGCCCTTGCCTCAAGAAACACCATCCACGGTGAAGTATGGTGGTAGGAGCATCATGTTGTCTGGATGGTTTTCATCAGCAGGGCGCGGGCATCTTGTTCAAACTGAAGGAAGAACAGATGGAGCAAAATACGGGGAAATACCACAAAAGAGAACCTGCTTCAATCTGCCAAAAAAAAAGTGCTTGACAACAAAACGGTTAAACATCTTTCAGTGGCCGGTCAAAGCGCTGATCTCAATCCCATGGAGAATGTGTGGGAGTATTTGAAAATCTGCGGTCCACGAGCGACACCCAACGTCCAACCAACAGTCAGGAGCATATCTCCCAAGAAAAATGGGCAGACTCCCAAACAGTGTGCAAAGCTGGTAGATACTTACCCGAAAATACTTAAAGCTGTTATTGCAGCAAAAGGCGGCTTTACCAAATATAAAAACGTGTGCGGTTTGAATGCTTATGCAAGCAGCATATTTCAGTGTTTTTATTTTCTTTTAAAATATCTGCTGACCAACATCCAAATTTGGTTTTCAACATGTACTGTTCGAGCATACGAGTTTGCCATAAAAATAAAAATACAAAATACTGATTTGAAGTATCATTTGTCATCCAGAAAAGTTAGATGAATGTCAAGGGGTCTGAATACTTCTGAAAGGCACTGTTGTTCTTTAATGAATGTGTCATTGGGAAGCAAAGTAGAAGCCATTCTGGAAGGATTTCCCTGCACTGAGACATCAGGGCTGAGACTTGAGTAACTGATGGTTAATCAGCTGTTAACATTACAATTCTTCATTAGCTTGTTTCTAAGAACTGAATTATTATTAGTGTTCCCCCGAAAGTTAGGCGAAGTAGGCTAAGTTAGGCACTGTATTTAAGGGATATGATATGAATTTGTTTATTTGAAAGGGACAACATGTATTAATGAACAATACAATAATGCACTGTAAATACATAGGATTTAGCAAGAGATGATTTTCTCTATAGCCACAGGGGAAACACTGGGTGACTATAATGATGAGGGCGGTAAGTCGACTAATCGGTCGGTTTGGTCGACCGAGACATTGTTAGTCAGTTAGCCATTAGTTCCTAATGAAAATATGAACACGTCTCTGGTAATCACTAGATTTAAAGGGGTCCTTCTGCATGATTGCATGCGGGAAACACATTTTTGCTAGTGTATATCAATTAAATCAATCAGTAATTGATTAGGCTGGCCGGTAAAGTTTTGTACCTATTAGCCAAAAATCTATAATTTCTTTAGTCGAGGACAGCCCAAATACCACCAAACATGGCTTTTGCTTGTTCTTTTTTTTGTTGTTGTTTGCCTGGCCAAAGGACAGCCTCCCCTCAGTTCAGTGTGTATGAAGCAGCTTTCAAGTCAGTTGAGTGCTGTGAAATTTCTGACCAGATAAGAGGCCAGTGTTGTCATGACAACAGGCTGAACTGAGGGGTTGCAACATGTGCTCAGTGTGGATCTTCAGTGCCTCAGTTCAGGCTGTATCCTTAAAAGGGAAAATCCACCCTAAAACGGAATTTACATTGTGCTATTCCAATGATCTTGGGCAGTTCAGACAATGTCTATTATTTATTACCATAGACGGTTGTCTCCCCCAAGCTGGAAATCGGAGCAGCAAGACTTGAGTTTGTGATGTCATCAAGTGACACTAACGATGAATTGTTGACAGAATTTGTGGGTTCATGGAATTTTTGTGTGAGCTATACATCCCAATGAGTTTTATTTAAATGTAGGGCTTACAGCTCAGAATCAGAAAATATCCTGTAAAATAACCCATATCCCTGTAAAATAACCATGGTTACTGTCATAGTGTCCTTCGAAGTACTTACACTATTCACTGTCTATTACGTATTAGCCTTATTAAACTGCCACCACACTGCTTGATGGGATGGGAAGATGCAGAAGTGCCCACATTGAAATTAAAGACGGCTGTATATGCTTGCCACAAATCTACTGACATACATATTTTTAAATATCTAAAAGAAGAAAATGGAATGTCCAAATAAGAAAACAAGAAAAACGACATAAATACAAGGATCACAATAACATATATTTGCACTGCTTTCATACGCTGTTATCATACCTTATTTATGTAATTCTGTACTCCCTCAAGAGAAATCTTTTTTGAAAATCTGAAATGAGGAGTGACTGCAAAGTGAAGCAGAAAAGAATGTTAAAACCTCACTAGAGAAAAATAGCAGACTGAATGAAAAATCATCCACACTCTTCACTATAAGAATAACATTTCAAGAACCAAAATAATGAAAACAACAGGGCAGAATACACACATGTAACTGCAGACTCATGATTACCTGACTTGGACTGTTTTTAACTGCCGTCGTTTTTTTTGTTTTAAAAATATGGTTGTGAATCATACAGTGAATCATCAGCTCACTGAAACGCTTGTGTAATGATCTGAGAAAATAACGCCACCTAAAAAAGAATTCAGCTGCATGAGTCATGTAGGAACAGTTATGAAAATTATTTCCACATCATTTTTATAATTTTGATGCTAGAACAGCAATTTCTCAGATGAAATTTGCAGCAGCCTCTCCGGTATTCAGCTCAAAGTCACAATTAATAGGCATTTGAGAGCATCGAGCTTCCTTAACATGACGTATTTCCGAGCAAAACAGGATAGATGGGCGGGACCTGATATCAGCAATAATTTTATTTGATTGTTCAAAAGTGGCTGTGACGTCATCATAACAAAACTGGACCCTAGCTAGCCTACATATCAGGCATGCTAAGCAGTAAGCTTGCTAGCCCTCCCTTTGGTACTGGTCCCGGATGTATATGCTATCCCATGGGTTTGAAGCAGACAGAAATACTAAAAAAGCCCCCTGGCTAAAATGGCTTCTGTCACTGTGTGTGTTGGGGTCTTATCGCACAATAGAAATAATACTATTTTCTCTCTTTCTCCTCACTAGCTACTAAGCATATGTTAGCTAGCTAACGACAAACCTCGCAGCTTTCACCTTCATTCAGTCAAGTGCAGACCAGGATAACTCCTCGCGTGAAGTAAACGGTTTTTCAGCTAATACCTTGGTTACAACAAGGCTGAGCTTGCTAAGCAGTTCTGTGTTTCTAGGTGGAATATTTAGGCTACCGTAAGTTTGGAAACAGCCAGTGGCCACAGAGCAGTATTTCTTTAGCCTGGCCGAAACGGGCACCACTGTGCTGCGTGAGGCGACGAGGCTCCGGCGTTGGCTAGCTTGGGAGGGGGGTTGGAATTTTTTGGTTTTTGGTTGGAATTTGTGCGGACATGCGGATGTAAGCATTAAAAATATTTAGTTTTACAGGCGGGAAAAGAGATTGGATTTTGATAAAAGATTACAACAACAAAAAATCAGATATTGTTAAATAGGTGCACAATATGACCCGGGAAGACATTTTTCATCTCGACTTTAAGGAGACACTTGTTCATATTCACAAATTGAAACTGAGCTGCACAGTATTATAGAAATAATAACATATGTGAATTCTATATTAGGGTGGATTTTCCCTTCTTTTTTTTTAAGTTTCAAAGTCCGAAATTTTACCGTTTCCAGTTGCCTTTGAGTACATCAATCGGATGTTGAAAGATACAGCTTTGTGATTGGTTGGATTTTAAGGCTGTTGGAGGAACAGTCACATAATGAGTGGGTCCATCATAAAACGTGTGTGTGTGTGTGTGTAAGCTACATTGACTTTCCTACCTCCACACTCCCTTCCATTGTAGCAGCAGAGAGGACATCGAGTGTCAGACTCCACATGCACACATGCGCACACTCTTTCTTGCTCTCTCTCACTCACACACACACACACACTCAATCTCTCTCTCTCTCTTCTCCCGCTCTCTTTCACTTGCACACACCTCTGCACACACACACACACACCTCCAGACTGGAGTGCCCCAAGCTGCTGCAACACAGATATCCACAGGTAGATTATCATTAAATTCAAACTTTTTTTCTTTTTTTTTTTCTTTTTAACGTGCCGCTGCTGCACTGGTTGGGACAAAGTTTAAGATTAGTAGAGGCTGATAAAGATCACATTGGCTAATATACCTGTTAAATGTTGTATTTTTTATTTATTTATAGTACAAGTACAAATAGTATAAGTACAATGTGGTTTGCTTTAGAAATCGGCATGCAGATTAAAGTAGCATATTCTTTTTTTTTTTTTTTATTCTTTTAGGTATGATCACTGTCTCTTCTGTCAAATGTAGGCCATTGAATAATGTTTGTTGTGCTCAATAAACAGGGAAATGAAAGTATTGTCTTTGCGTATTGATTAGCTTAATTTATTATGGTTATTGATTGATATTAGGCCCCATTCTTATTCATTATCAGATGTAAATTGATATTCTTAATTCAATTATTTTCCACAAATCATGCCCCGGTATTTCTTTGAAATAAATGTTTTGATTTAGGAGCCCTCTGTAGAATATAGTTATCGTAGAGCACTGGGCCACCATTGTAAATAAGAATTTGTTCCTAACAACTTGCCTGGTGAAACAAAGGTGAAATGAAAAATGACTGAACTCTGGGTTTTTCAGGTTGTAGCAATCACACAGATTCAGTAATGAGGGCACTTTCCTGTTTTCTTTGTATAAAGCTTATTTTGTCCTTGTCAATTACAATAGATAGGCAGTAAGTGGTCGCTTGACCAGTTAATGAGATGTTTGGTAGCCTACTCTTGGATGTTTGGTTGTGTGTATAGTGCTGGTTATAATAGTGATGTGTTTATGAATTTGTAGTTTAGTTTGGTTGTGCTTGTTGACATATTTGATTATGATTGCAATTAGTACCTATTTGTTTGTACTATTAGTACTATCTTTTGGTTAGTGTTGGTTAGTGTTTATTAATGTTTGGTATTATTTAGTATGTTGCGTTGGTTTATGTTTGCTCTTAGCAGCTGGGCCTTTGCTTTTTGATCGACATCCTTCTTGGTCAGTTGTGCAACAAAGACAAGTTGACATTAGTGGTAGTAGACTTTGAACACCATTGTGAATATAAAATGTATGTGGCAATATACATTTTGTGTGACAATATTATCAACAGCATTCTCGAAATTCTTTGGTATAGGCCTACTGTGTAAGATTACAGCAATGCACCAGAGATTGCCCTATCTATTCTTTCCAATTATATGGCTTAAATTGTTTTATAGTTTATAGCTCATTTACAATTTAAGCAATCGGACACAGGCCAGACCACCAAGAGCCTGGGTGTGGTCCTAGACGACCGCCTGGACTTCTCTCCTCACATTGCCTCGACAACAAGAGCTTGCAGGTTCTTCCTGAGCAATGTGAGAAGGATCTGCCCCTTCCTGACAAAGAAGGCCACCCAACTTCTCGTGCAGTCATCGGTTGTGTCACGCCTTGACTGCAATGCTCTCCTAGCTGGTCTCCCGACTTGTGCAACCAAGCCCCTCCAGCTAGTTCAGAATGCAGCGGCCCGCTTGATCTCCAACCTACCGAAATCAGCCCATGTGACCCCATTACTCATAGACTTGCACTGGCTGTTGAGCTGATGAGCTTCCCACCGCAGTCAGGACAGCTGAAACCCGCTCAATCTTCCGCTGCAGACTAAAAACCCACCTATTCAAACAGTACCTCACATAACTTCTTGATACTTGATAACTAGATAGATAACTTTCTTCCCCTCACAGGTTTGTACCTAGCTATGCACTTGAGTTATGCACTGGATTATGGCACTATGATGCGGGTAATACCACAGATTGTTTACTCTTGAGTTGATCCTATCGCCACTTTCTGGTGCGCACACGCTTGTAAGTCGCTTTGGATAAAAGTGTCTGCTAAATGACTAAACTGTAAACTGGACACCCATATCGACAACAGCTTAAAATATGAAGTGCCCCAGTAGAGTAAAGTCAACATTTGCAGTGCAAGTGGTGTTGCAAAATACAGGGCAGAGATCTGGGGTTTCATTGTTTCCACAGAAACAGAATTCTATGCCACCTTAGGAGATCCTAGGAGATAGATCACGATGATACACGTTCCCGTTCTTCCTGTTCTAATTCTATGGTTTAGTTGCCTCGCAAGTCAGACATTATCTCGCGTTGTGAAATCATGCGAGATTCGTCTGGCTTGCGAGGCTCATGGTTTAGACAAGTGGTTGTCAACTGGTGTGCCTTGAGGTCAGTTCAGCCTAGATACTTTTCCCAATCAAAGTTAGGCTAACCAATTTTGCTCCTGGGCAAGCAGCTATGATCAAGGTACGACATTTAGAAGCCAAATAAGTAGATGTGCCTCTGAATTTTTATTCTTGTATAAGTGTGACGTGGCATCATACGGGTTGAGTTAGCGCTGGTATGAGACGCAGTGCGTCATACGGGTTGAGTTGGCACTGGTACTAGTAGACACAGTGCATCATACAGGTTGAGTTAGCGCGGGTACTAGTAGACACAGTGCATCATACGGGTTGAGTTAGCACTGGTACTAGACACAGTGCATCATACGGGTTGAGTTAGCACTGGTACTAGTAGACACAGTGCATCATACAGGTTGAGTTAGCACTGGTACTAGTAGACACAGTGCATCATACAGGTTGAGTTAGCTCTGGTACTAGTAGACACAGTGCATCACACGGGTTGAGTTAGCTCTGGTACTAGTAGACATAGTGCATCATACAGGTTGAGTTAGCTCTGGTACTAGACACAGTGCGTCATACGGGTTGAGTTAGCACTGGTACTAGTAGACACAGTGCATCATACAGGTTGAGTTAGCTCTGGTACTAGACACAGTGCGTCATACGGGTTG
>OMKL01143847.1:0-12561 GCA_900302295.1 Parasudis fraserbrunneri | reverse complement strand
GGGGGGGGGGAGTGAGTGAGGGAAGAGAGAGAGAGAGAGAGAGAGAGAGAGAGAGAGAGAGAGAGAGAGAGGCTTTGACTCTTGAGTTTGTTTTACGGCTTCCAGGCCGTTTCGCCGCGTGCTCTCGACTCCTCTCCAGACGTATCAATTATATTCCTTCCGTGAACCAGAGCTTGTAGGAAGGACAGAGGGGAGCAGTGAAGAGTTGCACAATTGCTGTAATGTTGCCCGGTCGTTTTTTTAATGTCGGCTGCTACTTGTGCCCAAAAGCCCTGGCGAACTGATTAAATATTTCGGTTATCCTTAAATAACCTATTGTGCTTTAGCTATACCCAAACATTTTAAATTCCCTTTGCGCGTACAATACCGCAGGCCCGCCATAGGCTCTTGTCTCGACGTTTCAAAATGCCGATAAGAAAAAGGAAAAGTCTTTGTGGTAACGACCAGGGGCCCCTGATCCACCCACTGTCTGCGAGCTGAAAGAATGTGAAGTCAAGGAGAGGTCCTGATGATGTTTTGGCTGCGGCCCATCCAACTTAGTGCACATCAATCCCACAGGGGCGATAGGCATTTTGGACTGGACAGCAGACCCCAGACTCACCCCAGGGGGAATGCTGAGGGTCTGGCCTCGCATGACACGCAGGTTACCCCATGGCGTTTTTGGAGGCCTGGAAGCTGTAATTATGGCTCATAGTGAAGAGAGGGGAGAGCCTCTTGCCATACAAATCAACACACACACACACACACACACACACGCACACTCTCTCACTTCCACACACACACACACACACACACACACACACACACACAGAGGCTGCCAGCCCGTCATAAATCTGCCAGCTCAATTAATCAAGCCGCACCCCTGGGGGGCAGCTGGAGCCAGCTTCAAACCTCGCTGACGTGCCCGCAGTGCTGCGGAGCACTCCCACAGGGCATCAGTGCTGGCTGCTCCCTTGAGAATGACAAGAGGAAATAACTGTCTCAACTTCAGTACGGGACCAGACCCCCACAAGTGACCTTTTCTGCCGTTTTTGGATTGTGCGGAGAGACACCCGGCAGTCTGAGGGTATGATTGGGGAACGCATTTCCACCCCTTCCCCCTCTCTTACTTCCACATGATTACTTCCACAAATGTAAAGGATAATTCCAGTTTTTCATGTACTATTAAGATGGTCCTTTTGGCCTGAGAGGAGTCCAAACTGAAGTCTAAACCGAGTGAAAATTGGAATGAACAGTGTGGTTCTCTTGGTGCAGGTCTTGGCCCCAAAACTAAAGCTTTCACACAGCGGAAGAAGAAGAAGAATTCGCCCTTCGCAAAGCCCCACCTCTTCGTAGTTAACCGTTGCTACGCAGTCAAAGTGGTGTTTTTAGCACGGAGACCAACAGCAGCAGTCAGGGTCGTGATACATCGAGGGGGCGTTAAGCTACTTTTGGAGACAAACAAACCTGATATCGTCAAGAAGCCATCACAGAGACCTTCGATATGCCGGGGAGGGATAGATGCAATGTGGATCACTGAAAGCTGAAATTGGAGATGACAGTGTCAGTCAAAATGCAAGAGGGATGAGCCTCATCTTACAATCATCACGATCACAGGTAAAAGACTCATTCAATTTATCTTCAGCTAACGTTTAGTTCATCTGGAGAGGCAGTGAGATGCAGGCCTGCATCTAAATAGTTTATTACCCTGACATGGCTTACTGTCCTTGCTAGTAGCATATAATGTTAGCCTCGTCCAGCTAGGTTAGCTGGTTCTCCAAAACCTTTTTTTGCTACAGCTAATATCTGTTTATTTAGCTAAGAAGAGAGAAGCATAGTAAAATACTTATCAGCTAAGCTAAATAATGTTAGATGAATTGCATAATGATACACAGCTAACTTACGCAGACACTCCTGTCCGATTTAACTACTAACGATGACGCTAGCCTGATGTTATGTGTGTGGCTAATATAGTCAAGATAGCCACCTAGCTAATGTTATTACCGACGAACATTAACTTTATTATTATCCAATAATATTCAAGACGTTGCCTTACAAATGTCACCCTTGTTTAGTTGTTTAGCTATGTGAAGCTTGGTCCACAGGCAGCAGTTTTGCTATGTCTTGTTTTAGTTTCAGACACTGTATAAAAAAAACAAGCATGAAACCGTCCAGACCCACGGCATAACTAACATTACGTGTAGGCGCAGCCAGTTGTGGAATGTGAACATTGTTGTTTGTTTACACTTGCGAGCTAATGGTAGCAGGCCATGTCATCCCTACCTTGCATGTGTTCATATGCAAAGCATTCATTAACCCCTCTGGTAATCTTGTGTTGTGTTCAAAGTGATCCCCCCCTGCAAGCATTTTGCTAGGTGAAAAAGCTGTTTCACTGTGTTGAGATGAAGCTAATGGTAGCTGTGTAGGCAGTTGGTTTACCAATAGCTTTGTACAATTTTAACATTAAGTCTTACAAACAAATCTGTTGAAAACAGCTCTGTATCTATGTAAATAAAGAAATTATGAATTACATGTGATATTTAGAGAGCCGCGGTTATAAACATAACCTAAACTACTGTTCCTTTATCAGTTTAAGCTGGCACATATCATGGCACATCAATTCAGAGAACTGAGGTTATTAACGTAACCTCAACTGGCGTTCACTCGCAATTTAAGCTAGTACATCGCATGGCACATCAATTAGTGTTTCAAACACAAACTGAAAAATACACAACGGAATGCTTGTCAACAGGAAATAAACTTGATCTCGAGTTTAAGAAACATGAGTAGACTCTCACCTTAAAGCAGCGACTCAGAACTTTCATTTTGTGTTGAATTTGGCAGCCCCTCTCCACAAAAACAGAATGAAGACTGGTTATCCCATGAGCACCCCCACCTAATGTCGGAAAGACCTTGATCTGGCTGGGCTAGAGCGTGCATTTGTTTTTGAAGCCAGTGAAAGAAAGACGCAACTTTTTTTTAACACTTTTTCTTTTTTAAACATAGCTGTTTCAGGATGTGTAGTGATGAGGTAATATATCTATTTGTGGCTATGTAAGATTAATAACAAATACGCCGCTGGTGACACTTTACACTTGACTTGTGTAGTGTTAAAGTAAACTTTGCTTTAGTACACCTTCGTTACATGTAAGCCTACAAATAACGTTAAAAGATTTGGTTGCTCAGTAGTTGTAATTTTGTTGAGAAAGCATGTTATGTCTTCCTAAAAATTGCCAACAGCAAGATATAGCTCAGTAGCAAAGCCAACATAAAATGTTACATTATTAGCCAGTTGTATTACAGTAATGTCCACCATGACATATTACATAGCCTAGCTGTCAAGGAGAAAGGCGGCCAATTCAGGATCAGTTTTGAATCCTTTTAACATTAATTCCTGCAACTCTCTCCATCTGCTGAATGATGATCAAGGTTTACTCGCGTTGTTGCCCGTGCTCTATCCATAGAACTGAATATATATATCCCTTTTAGCTTTTCTATGTTCCTCGGTCAATTCTTTTGTTTTTTCTCTTTGCTGGTCCTGCCACAGTAGCCATAACAACAAAATATAATGTAAAAAACAAAAATTCTAACGTTAGTTACTCTGCAAAACTTTGCCAGGGAAAATGTAAACATAGGCTCTTCTGGTTTGCGGGGCCGTAGATCGTTTCATCCGCTTTCACGTGGGAATCGGACCCGGGGGACAGGCGTTTTGAATCACTATATACAAAATAAGCCAATCTTCTCACCGGTGGTCTCGTCTGCTTATGTAGGTCATGTAGAGGCACGCCCAGTAGCTGCTTTAATCACTCACGCGCACAAATCACAAAAAGGAAAAGTTGCAGAGGGTTAATTGCCCCCCTGCTGAGCTGAACCGAACCGCCTGTCACTGCTCGGGGGGCCGCCTCTCAGCCCCCGTGCGGGCGCCCACGTGATCTGCGCAGGCGTTCTACTAATGTCCCCCTTACTAAATGTCCCTCGCAGAACGTCCATGAGTGAGTGACCACAATTTGCCGTGCGTAGCCCACGGTTAAAATGTGCTTCCCGTCTGAAGCTTCCAAGGGACTGTGGTGTGTAAGCTAATGGTATTGGTATCAACTATACCGCTAGCAAGTATTTCATACCGCTTAATGTCCAAGGATCCGAACTATCACTTTAAGATAGTCAATCCCACCGGCGAGCCTATGACACTCAAGAGAAACACAAAGATTGCAGATGTATGTCCTTGCATTGCAGTTCGGAACTTACCTGAACCAGACAGTGTCCATTCCAATGCGTACAGAACACAGATACACCGCCAAGGTCAGAAGAAGAAATGGCACGCATTCTGAAGGATCTGAGATCACAAGATTTGGATCTAGACTCATGTGAAGTATCCCTGCAATGGGAAGACAAGCTTTTTAAACATCGCAGAGCGACACAAATCCAGCTTCTGCAGAGACAAAATGGACTGCTGTGAAGCCAAGGACTTTGTCCACAGATATCCGACCGGTCAGTGACAAGTCCTTTCGACCTCCATATCGGTCCACCACTCCAAAGCCATTACAAGAAGCTCAGGACACCTCTGAAAGACATGGAAGTGTCACAAAGTGAGTAGGTGTCTCCTGGCTTGTTCTTGTGTGGAAAAGGAATGGTGATCAGTGACTCAATGCCAGAACAGTGACAGATGCCCATCCGATGCCACACTAGGCCGACGTCCCCTTGCTGCCCTCAGATGCTTTCTTCGTGACAATGGATCTCATGTTGGGCTTCTACAATGTCCCTCTACGCGAGGAGGACAAGAAGTATGCAGCGTTTTCATCTCCTTTTGGACTTCATGAGTACAACCGCATGCCTCAAGGTCTATCCAACTACATTCAGACGCTATGATGTTGTTATTATGAGATATTTGGAGACGAGAACTCCACAAGCCTCTAGTGCTATTTGGATGACCCGTTTTTGCACGCAAAGAGCAGACGGCACTCAGCCACCTACAGATGGTGTTTGCTCGTGTCGCCGCCGCCGATCCGAAGCTGGCGCCTAAAAAAGCGTCACTTCTTATGGTGCTCCGTCAAGTCCCTAGGGCACATCATATCTGAGAATGGTGTTCAGACAGACCCCCGAGACAGTGCAAGCCATAAATGATGTCCAGGAATCTGACCCCAGGGAGCCTGATGGGAAAACACCATGTGCAAAGAAGATCAGGTCCCCTCTTCTGAATGGTTCTCTATTACCACCGTTTCACAGAGTGCTGTCCTGCCAAAGCGAAACCTCTGTTCGAGCTCACTGTCGATCCAAACACCACAAAACAAAGGCCTGAGAGGTCGGAAGCCGAAAAAGACAATGATTCGACCAATGAATGCACGGAGGCATTTGAGACACTAAAGCATGATCTGACAAGTGTCATACTGGCTCATCCAGATTTCATTGCACCATTAATTCTGGCCATACAGTAGATGCATCATTCACTCTGGCCATAGATGCGCCACTCATTCTGGCCATAGATGCTTCATTTGATAAACTTGAGGCAGTACTTTCTCAAATACCACCAGACGAGTAGATCGCCAGGACAGTGGCGTTTGCCAGTAGAACCCTCTCCTGATCCCAGATGACCTATCCAGTTCGGTTAGAATTCCTTGCGCTAAAGTGGGCTGTGTGTGAAAAAAAAAGTCCTAAACTATATTCCTGGGACATATTCCTTGTCCAGTCCGGGATCAGCCACCCCCTTCATAACAGAGCCCTATGTGTTGCTTCAATGGTGTGGTTGATAGAACAGTGCAATATGCATTTAGATGCACTATCAACTGCCAAGCTGCGGTGTCACCACTCACCTGGAGAGCCGAGACCAAGGAGCTGCCCGAAGAGGACGCCGTGGGGGTGAGCACACCCTCAAAACAGAGTTTGCTCATCTCTCAGGAGATTTCTGCCATCTGCACAGGTGGTGTGAGATGGGTGATGGGAACTGGAGAAGCAATCCCTCAGCTTCAGCGGGGAGACCAGAACCACCGCTCTCCCTCAAAGTAAGCTTCTAAAGCCGGCAGGAGCAAGACAGTAACAATGAGTAGAGTCCTTTACTATGTACGAAGACGTCAGACCCCTTCCAGACGTGAGCTTATGACTGAGCCTCGTAGTGTGGTGAAACTCCTGTAACACCGGAACAAACTCATCATCCATGACGGTCTGCTGTATAAGGAGAAGCGAGACCATCACATGAACATTCTTTCTGATTCCTTGAAGCAGCAGGTTCTTCGTGGGCCTCCGTGACACAGTGGATCATCAGGGTCGCGCTTGCACTCTCTCTCCCTGGCGAGGCAGATATCCTTCTGGAATGGGGTGGAATCGGTGTGTACAGAATTAGGGATCCACTCTCAAGGAAGGAGAGGGTTACTCGTAGGAATCTCCTGCTCCCTGCCGGTTTCCTGCCTCTGGCAGAAAAGGAGGTGCAGGGCTCCACACACTTTTGAGTGCAATGCTGCAACATGTGGAAGTGAGCATGGTGAAGACACGGTTGCTTGAATGAAGCACATGACTGTAATATAAAGAAATTGCATTGGCTCATGCCTCAGACTGATGCTACTGTGTACAGTGTGCAGGAGGAGGATGACACATCTGAGGATATACCTGATAACCCTCAAAAAAATACTTAAGTATATTTTGCATACTTAAGTATCATTTTTATGTACTCAGAAAGTACAAAAAAGTTGTGTTAAATTGCAGTTGTACTGAAGATGTGTTAAAAGTTGTACTTAAGATGTACTTAAATATATTGAAATTATACTTTTTGTATTATTATTAATATGAACTATTATTTAAGTATTTTTGGCTACTTTTGCTTACCAAAATAGTTTAGTAAGTTTACTAAAGTACAACTTAAGTTTGGTAAACATCTCTTATTGTTGTTTTTTGTTGTTGTTGTTGTTGTTGTTGTTGTTTTTTGTTTTTTTTAAATACTTTTTATGTATTCAGAAAGTACACTAAAGGTGTTAAATTGAAGTTGTGCTGAGGAACAACCATGTTGTACTTAAGATGTACTTAAATATATTGAAATTATACTTTTTGATGTACTTTTGGTTACTTCTGCTTACCAAAATAGTTTAAAAAGTTTACTAAAGTACAACTTAAGTTTGGTGAACATCTCAGATATTTTTTTTAAGTGTACTTAGATCACACTAACAGCATATTAATGACTATTATACTAAACATTGCTTTGAATTAGTGCGTGCAAACACATAGGTACCAAAGATACATTGCAAAAAATACTCTCATAAAAGTACACATGGGTAGAAATGTACTTTTAACACACTTAAATAATATACTAAAAATATACTTTCAGTATGGAAAAATATACACATTTTTGACTCGGGAACTTACCTGCTGCAGTGGAGAATACTCCTCTTCAGGAAGACAGAACTGTCAGTATCCACAGTGAGGCTCACACAGACAGTGTTGTTGTTCAGGTCTTGTGGATGGAGATACAGGTCCTTATACAGGTGGACCTTCACGCACAGACACGGCTGTTCAAGGCCCTGTACTTTGCACACAGTCCACACATCGGTCAGGTCACGAGTTGGTAAAGCCATTCATTCCCCCGAAAAGGCTTTTCTTTATGAGACGAACAATTAAGTTATAGGTGATGCTTCGTCTACAGTCAGATCCGTTCTTTCATTTGTCAGGAATGCTTTTGCGGTATTGATTCAGCGTACGGAGCAGTTTAAGTTAGCTGAAGCTGCACACCCTAAGTGTTTTCTTACACGCTTTTTTATGGAGCAGTGCGTTTACAGGAGAGGTGTATACGTACCTATATATCTCTTTGGTCTGTGTTAGGTTTGGGAATTGGCCTACCCCATTCTTTTACACACTTCTAAGGGAGGAGGTTTCTAACTGATAATAAGTGACATACTATAGGACACAGCAGGATTTATTTCTATCCTTCTCTTGGTTCTTGTTTTTTTTCTTTCATGTTGCCCCAATTGAGAAGAATTTTAGGTGTATGTAACCGTTTTCATAAATCATGCAATGCGCCATCTCCTGGTAGTTCAGTGTAATTTCATCGTTGGCGACATCACAATGGAATTCTGAGTTATCCACATTTGTGCAGTGACTTGCTTGATGTGGTAAGTTGCATGTATTGAATTGTGAGGTACAGAGCAAGCAAGGCAAAAGAGGCAGAGGTAGAGTGGCAAAAAAGGGCTTTTTATTTACGTAAGGTATAAAAAGTACATGGGCAATAGAAAACCGTGTATAAATGTGTAATAAGAATCAGGCAAAAAAAAAAAAAAAGAAAGCAAAAAGATCTGTAAATGAATTGTTCCAATACCCCAAAACAAAACCGAGGTTTAAATAATGGAACAGAACAAAAACTACAGAATGGACATGGACTGAGCCAAAAACTGATCTGACAAAGGGACAAACAGGGGACATTTATACTAGCCTGGCCAGACCATTTTGAAACATAGGGATGAGACAAACATTCAAATTTACATTATATGAAAGCTGCACCAGGTAGTTTTTTTTGGGGGGGGGACTAACCTCTGAAAAGTCCAAATAAAGTATGATCTATCTTAAGTATTTAATATATAGAGTCATAAGAGAAAAACTGGATCCCTGGAGCACTGTTTGAAACTGAAGATGATGTGTTTGGCTGTGGTGTTTCTCCTGTCGCGTGGGTTTACTTTGTTTCATATGTTTTTTTGTTTTTTTTATTGTGTCAAGTGTCAAGATTAGAAACACATTTCAAGCATTTGTAACAAATTATTGTAGAGGTCAGTTTTCCTTCCCAAAATGACCCGATGCTGCACACTGCATATTCTAAACTCAGTATTGATTTGCATTGTATCTATTGTATTTAATGATATATATGTTTTAAGTTCACCAATATTAAAACTAGTGTTTCCAAAGGCAAGGCAAATTATTTATGGACTTTCTCTCTTCATAAAAACGTGATTGAGATTGTGAGGTGAAATTTGCTCATATAGTTTTCAAAATGATCTTTCCAAAGGTTACCTTTTTGTAAGGCCAAGTTGTCTTTTGTTTTGTCGTTGTTTAAGTTGTTCCATCCCTCCCAGAACTGATTGTGATCAATTAATTCCTCTTAGTTTCTGATTATGATGTTGTTGTTTTTTCTTATGTCTTATTTTGTGCTTGTATTCTCAGTGTTTCAACATTATCTTGCCGCAGGTCTGTGTTTTGTGGCTGATGGTGTTTCAGGCAGGACTGTTGTCTTAGGGGTTTTTTCCGAACAGTTTTGCAGTTCTTGTCATCCCACTCTTCCTCATCAGTCTCTGTTTAGATGCAGAGCTTTTCTCAGTAAGACCTGCCTTACTGGCTGACATATGATAGATATTTAAGGTGCAAGTCCTGAAGGTGCTAAACCCTATTGTAACTGGTGGTTTTATTGGGGTGCAAGCCTGAGAGGATTATTCTTATTTTTCTCTGCTAAAAGTGTCTGAGGATCAGAAACCATAAATCCTAGACCAACTGAATCCAGTAGGTGGGTTCCTATGGCCCCCCACTACTCGGGCACTACAAATAGTTTTTTCAGATAGGCTTTTTCAGTTTTGGCCCAGTCAACACCAACTTTTTTTCAGAGCCTCTGGGGAACCTGTGGTCAGACCTATAAAGCCCATGAAGCCTCTGGGCTTTGCTTTCTCATGTCTCCTATGGACACTGGACCCGTTTAGTTTGTTTGGGTTTTCTTGTTCTTTTGGCGTCACAAAACTCTTAATGCATATTATCTATTCATCCAACACCCCAGCATTCACATTGCTTATACTGATCACATCTCATTCTCTTTATATTGATGTATGCACTGTATACTTTAGTTCTGTTCTTTGGTTAACCTTATTTTGCCATGTTTTGTCAACTATTTGTCATGGCTTTGAGCCAGGTCATGACAAAATGGGGACCCATTGTTAGGCTATTTTCACTTAGGTAGGCTATGGGTTTTTCCACAGTAAATTTGATTAGCATGTTTACAGTTTGGTAATCAAAATTGTAGTTGTTTGTTTCGCATGATGGTGGATTAGTCTCTGGTTTTGAGTTATGCAGGAGTTGTTGCTCATATTTGTTTAGAGTGCTGCCTAGTGTTTTCACAGTGTATTTCCTTGGTGCAAAGCCATGCCTAAATAATGCCTGGGGTTAATTATATTTTCCCCAGAAGGCTTTAGTAGCTTGTCTTCTGTTGGAGACTTGGCTTGTTATTAGGGGTCCAAGCACCGACAGTTCTGGAAACCTGTTGTATGGACCTTTTTCATGCCGGCCATTTTAACATATCAAAGCAGGGCAAAAACGGGTGCAACTTATAACATTAATTATGGGGCTGCTTGATTTAGGTGAGCTAGCATTTACCATATTATTGACCCATTGTCAATGCTGACTACTGCACACCTATATCAAGTGGACCCATCATTTATGTTAGCGCACCTGTTTGCCCTGCTAGTGACGTGGAAAAAAGACTATCTGTCATGATTTCAGTCTGTTCATTCAGTTCAGCTGCTGTTGTCTGCATACATGTTCTAATTCTGCTGTCGTTTCAGACTCTGCCACTCCCACCTGCCTGCCTTCCCTGCCAGTAGAATCACCTTACACTCACTCACTCACTCACCTGTTCCTCATTCACTCATTAGCTCCCCAGTATACATACCAGTCCATTCCCTCTTAGTTTAGTCAGATTGTCTTTGTGCCATGAGCCTTCCTGTGCCGTTACTGTTCTGCTTAGTACATACTGATCGTGTTTTATTATAAACATTTTTTACTTTGCCTGTATTTTTGGAGTCTGCCTCAGTGCACCCCTCAACTTTGTTTGCCTGTCGGGATTATTGTGTCTTTGTTTGCTTTTTTCCAAGTAAAGAGACTTTGCTTTGTTCATCTGCCTACTGAGTCGTGCTCTGGGGTCCGTTTTCTGTGAACTGTGACACTATCAGTATTCCAGACTGGGAGATGGGCCACAGCTGACAGTTTGGAGAAGTGTTATGTACTCAAGGTGCCCAGCCTGCATGGGCTTACAAGACACTATACATACAGTTGCATTGGTTTACCACTTAATTAATACTCTAAAATTAATACTCTTAACTCATACAAATTCTGGTCTTTTTCTCCCATGTTTAGCAAACAAAGCTCCCTGCTACAGAGAAAGTTCAATTTCTATAACACAGTTCAAGTTGCTCAATGCAATCAGCATGCTATGCTGACATCATGCATGTTGACTCGCTATAACAATCTGCTTACAATAAGGACATACAAATTAGTTGGCATTAAATGCTAAAGTGCTATTATGCTATGCTAGTATGCTACAACTGATGACTGAAAACTATATAAATACAATATCTACCTCACAGGACATTCCACACTGGCAAGTTAACATGTAGATTTTTGAAATCCATCCATCACTTTTCCACTTGCACCATCATTGCATCATTGCTCTGCACATTCATGACCTCAAGAAGAAGAAAGCTATGTTCATGGTGAACCCATGACCTTTCCTCTAGTGCCACCGTCTGGCCAAGCTTTCAGTCTTCAAATGAGTGTATCTCTCGACCCGTTAATCGTAGTCACAAAATCTGCTGTGAATATTCATGATCCCGAGAGGAACAACCCCATTGATTTTGGTCATTCCATTACCATTTCTCTAGCGCCACCATCAGGCCAAACTGACAATGTATCTTGATTGTTCCTCTAGTGGCAGCATAATGCCCAAAAGCATCGTGCTTAATGCCTTAATGCTTAATGTCCAATGCACAATGCATAATACCATAATGCTTAATGTCATAATGCACACCACCATATTGCTTATGCTCCAGTGCCCCATATACCCAACAGTTGGACACCTGCATTGCGGCTATATTTATTATTATTCGGCTTCCGCCACATGTACCTCGATGCATGCATTGCTTTTTTTCTTCCCCCTTCCAAAGGCCACTCCCCCGGGTGGGAGGCCAGAGCCTAAGGAGGGTCTCCCTTTCCCCCTTCCTTACCCATCCTCTCCCCCCACCGAGCGCACCTGCCCAGGAGCGCGCAGCTACAAGTGCATCCTCCCCAAGCTGCCTACTATGGCTGTTGCAATGCTGCTCCATCCACCGGTTTCTATTAAACATGTTAAACGTATTCCCCGTGTCTGTGTTATCATTGACGCTGGCCGAACTAGTGAATTCTCAGTTTCTGTTTTCTTCTCATCAGGTGCAGGATATGTGATGGGAGTTGTTTCTCTTTGGCGGTTTGCTGGTCATGAGGGGTACACACTGTCAGCCGGGGCTAACAGGAAGTTAACAGGAAGTTAACAGGAAGTTGTTCTTCTTTTATGATCCAGGTTATGGGTGTCTTCTTCTGTGTCTGTGATGGTTTCTGTCTGGCTGATGAAATTCTGTCCATACTGCTCCCAGTTGGTTTTGTTGTGATTGTATTTTGGTCGTCTGGTGACTTGCTGTAGCTGTAGTGAGAGGGAGACGAGGGTGGGGAAGTGGGTGATGGTGAAGCGGAGTGGTTTTGTTGCCGGATTGCGGGTGCAAAAGAAAACGGTTGCAGCACATCTGTTGTGGAGGTTGAAGAGTTGATATATGTGGAGTCACCATTGTTAAGAAGGGTGAGGTTGAAGTCTGAGACAAGAGGGGG
>OMKL01143833.1:0-11452 GCA_900302295.1 Parasudis fraserbrunneri | reverse complement strand
GGAGAGGTTGGGAGAAGCAGCTCCTGATGTCCTCGACCTTCTTCTCGAAGAAGGATGCAAAGTCCTCAGCAGAGAGAGAAGAGGGAGGAGGGGGGGAGGGGGGTGAGAAGGGAGGAG
Source organism: Parasudis fraserbrunneri (assembly GCA_900302295.1). Lineage (NCBI taxonomy): Eukaryota > Metazoa > Chordata > Actinopteri > Aulopiformes > Chlorophthalmidae > Parasudis > Parasudis fraserbrunneri. The sequence goes on along the minus strand of OMKL01143833.1, from coordinate 11,335 downwards.
AATGTAGAGAACAGTTTACAGGGATCGTTGGCAGCGGCCTCAAACTTATTGTGAAAGAAAGAGGTTTTGGCAGCAGAAATTGTTTCAGAAAATAGTTTTAAGAGATCGCGGTAAGTGATCATATCACCAGGGCTTCGGGTCTTCTTCCACTTCCTTTCAGCAGCTCTCAGCTTCGGTTTGTCATTACGTACTGCATCAGTCAACCAGGGACAGGGTAGCTAGAGGACAACGCTTGTCAAAGTAGTTTGAGAGGGCTGTTAGGAAGGTTGAAGCTGCCATGTCCGGGGAGAGAGCAGAGAAAGACTCACTCAAGGGTAGAGTGGACAGGACATTAGAGAAGAGGGTAGTGGGAGACCAGCGGTTTGCAGACTTTTAAGACACACAGTGCCACTTTCCAAATGTTTGCAGACCCCTTCTCCTTCGATGTGCAAAATGCCCCCAGTGTGCTACAAATGGAGCTCACTGACCTGCAGTGCAATTCTGAGCTCAAAGCCAAGTTCAGAGAGACAAATGGAAAAGCAGACATGCTTGGACAATTTCTGAGAGAATTACCGCCATCCTTCCCTGGGCTTTCCACAATGTGTGCCTTTTTGGAAGCACATATGTTTGTGAAAAAACTATTCTCCACCATGAACTTCAATAAGTCAAATAGAGGTCCAGGCTTAGTGATGTCCATCTTCAAGTCATACTGCCACCTCCCTCTGGGCAAATGTGGCTCAGTTGTCTCAGAGGAAGTGCTGCCAGGTGTCTGGGCAGCAAGTGTTAGGCAAGAAAATCCAAGACTGACTGTAAATAGTTAATGTTGAGAAGTACTGAACAGTTGAACTTTTTTTTATACTTGAAGTGGCCCTGGACAGTCAGCGGCCCCCAGATAATTGGAGTTTGAGACCCCTGGTCTAGCCCTACTCAACCCCTGGACAAAAATCACAGGAAAATGTCAAAACCACATGTCAATAGAATAGAATAGAATAGAATAGAATAGAATAGAATATTCTTTATTGTCATTGTATTTGCATACAGCGAGATTTGGGACTCGGACTTAAGGTGCAAAATTATGAAGTACAAAAAATATAAAAAATAATAATAATAGAAAAAAAAGTATATAAAACACATAGTCAAAAAATTATATAAAAACATGGAGGGGGAACATAGAATTTCTGTACATGGAGACATATATATACACTATACAATATACAATATACAATATACACTATACAATATATGGTCCTCGCTGGCTCAGGGTCTGTCTACATGGGCCCCCTCCCGGCCAATGTGTCGTGTCGCTCGGCTAATGCAGCAGCAGCCTCTGCCTTCTCCGCTGCATTTCTTCGGCCATATGCTCTATGGCTCAATAAATACGGATATCCTCATCCGTAACATCCCCTGCACTAATATTTTGGGATGCCCTGGCTACCCAGAGGGGGAGACTGCTGAGCCAGCTGTAGTTCTTCCGACACCAGGTGCATCATCTGTACACATCAAATGATGCACCTGGTATCGGAAGAACAACAGATTTTGCAGCTGTGCCCCGGAAACACAGACAACATCGGCAACAACTGCAGACGTTTTTCACACTATATACCTAATTCAGATAGATAAAGATACGGTTGAAAATTGGTGAAGTGGTCCGTTAAGGTTTTTTTTCAGGTAGCAACCCTGGCCAAATGGCAAGTAGTACCTGTGTCATTTTTCTCCAATGCCTGAATAACATTTTAGACAAATCCACACGAAGACTAGGCAAAACCTATTTTCCATAATATAGGACTTTTAAAGGCCCAATTGGTGATCCAAATGTAAACAAATATGCACAAAATAAAAATAAGAAATAGGAATGGATACATTTTTTTTTTCATTCTATAGCTGATTGACTAACCTCCTCATACAAGGACTACAGCTACAGTAAACAGCAATTTTTTTTTTGTATTTGCTGTATTTTCTGTCTCTAAAAGGTTTGGTTACATTGATAATGTTTGTAAACACTTGAGTAAACCATGGGCCAGTTGCATAAACTTAGTTTAAGACTGATCTAAGCCTTAGACTGGTCTGAAATTCTCTGGTTAGACCGGTCTAAATCTGTTGCATAAACATTAAGACTGATGTATTTTGAGGCCGAAAAGTTAGCCACCCTCCACCCTGGCTAAACCTGTTAAGACTGTTGTTGGTACACATGGTAACAGCTAAGCAGCCAAAAAAGATATGTCTCTAATATTTCTCAAACCTGTTTTTCTTATGTCAGTAACAACATTTATGGATACATTTGTTATGTTCCTTTAGTTAATATATTTATAATGTTTCATTATTGATTTAGAATGCAGCTAGCTGACTTTCTCAAGCTAGCTAACCAGCCACCGATAGATCTAGCTACCATCTAGCTAGCTAAAATTCGCCAGCTAATTTCCATGTCCAAATCTATATTTCAGCTCAGTGCTTTGAATGAAATGACAAGTAGATATCTTGGACTAAATGTTCTATACACTAAAATTAAATTAATATGGCAGTAACCATGCTTTTTATTGTTAGTAGGCTACTTGTTCATTCATTCTTGCCATCACTGGAGGAGGCCATGTTTTCCCTCTCAAGTGTCTTATTTTACCCACAATTCAGAGTATCAGACTATCCAAGTCAGTCTTAAGTTAGCTAGTCAGTCATTTTTATGCAACAGGTACATTTAGATGTCTATAGCAAGTCTGACTTAAAGGTGGACTCAAGTCTTAAGTCTCAGTCTATCTTTACGCAACTGGCCCCAGACCTATATTCCAATTTACAATGGGTTAATACAGTTCCAAATAGCTAATTTTCCATCTACAGATCAAATTCTTCAAGAATGTATGTGAATATATCCCACATTGATATACCAAAAAAATCACACACTAGGGCTTTAAACAAAAGAGTGGGTTGATTATGAGATACAGGTATGGCTCCTCTCCAGCTATGGAGCAGCTGAGACTAATAGTACTGATGATCAATTACCTTACCCAACAGCAACCTGTAAAGGACTGATCACTCTCCATGGTGCTGACATCTCTCCCCGTAGACCATTTTACTGTTTGTAAACAATGATGAAGGCTCCAGGGTCAGTCTGGATGAAGCCATGCGATGTCCGATGACCTGTCTGTGTGTTCGGTTACCTTCGCCTGGTCAAAATCTTTCATCCAGAATGTCCCTGGGGTTTTTCCCGTGGAAAGCCAGCGGAGTGCATTAATCGTCTAACCAGGTATGCAAGAACATTAAACATTAAGATCCTGACCCAGTTCTAATGCTTACTGCAGCAGAGAATGATAGCCATGGAGACACAACAAAATTATGTGTCTATTTCACCTTGTGAGAGTTCATTCTGAATTAAACTCTAACGATGCACACTTTGGATGCAGAAGCATGTATGCATGTATGAGTGTGTGTGTTGTTGGGTTTATATATTAATTATTATTGCAATTAATTACTCAAATAATGAAAGTTCTCAATATGATTATGATACGTGGTGGGGGTACTGAATGTGGCATATTGCCGCATGCCCTATTGAGAGCTGTAGAGGAACATCCATTGTCTACAGGATACTTTTTGGGGGAAAAAATACAGATTAAAGATTACATCACTTGCCTCACTAGGCCTGCATGTTGTCCAAAAAGGGGGGAATAAAGTCGCTCTTAATATGATTGTTGAATTGGCCACTCTACAAGATTTCAAGGTGAACTGCCACAACATTGAGGGTGAACTGCCAACACCAGACATTCAGACCCAGGATGGAAGGAAGCCCTACAGGTATGAGTAAGTGGCAGGCATATGTGCACAGATAAGCTGCAATCGGTGCTAGAACCCCTGTCCCTAGTTACTCTGCCATAAAGAAAGTGCCCTCTTATTTTATTTTATTTTTTTAGTAACAATTTTTCACTTTCATATGACACATTTTATACTCCAACATAATTTAATATAACATAAATAAAAAGGTGTTTATTTAAAGTTTAAAGTGTTTATTGTTGTTGTTTCCCCTCTCACACAGATCTGATTTGTTCATGGCTGTTGAAATGGCTGTGACACTAGAACCCACAACATATCATTTTCAGAAAATATTTGCTATTTGCTATATTTGGCATTCAGGTGGGGTCAAAAGGGGCTTGCCCCTGCCCCTTTGCCCTGCCATAAGGCATCTGCCCTCAGAAAGTGTTTATTTATGTATTTGTAATGTAGATTTTAGTTTACCTTCATGTCCACATGAAACAGTGCAGGATATCCATAAAAAATGGCACCCCAAACCTCCCTGTGATTTTAAGTGAAGGAGTGCCCATTTGCTGCTTGAGTCCCTGTCCACCAACATGCCTGTGCATGGTCCTGAATAAGTTTGCAAATGTGAGATGTGCTGGTTGTAAGAAGAAAACACCTTCCATCTCTCTAGCTCCAGCATAATTTGGACTCCTTGTCACAATTCAGCAAATATGTCTACAGTCTTTACAACTGTTGTATTATTGAAAAGGTGGACATTACACAACCACATCCCCTCCCTTTCCTGTTGTCATGTGGTCAACAAGAACAGCAGAAACTCAATATGAAATGGTTGGAGGACAAAAACAACTTTGTTTACTTGATAAGGATGGTCCTCTGACCTAGACAACTCATCTCTCTGCTCATTCACTCTCAGAGCCAGGGAACATTGGCCAGTGTGTAGTGCCCATATATTGTCCTGACACAAGGGGGGGAATAATTACTACATTGCCCTTCCTTAGTAGCAGTTCACTATCCTATCGGCAGGTTGAGGATCTTCAAATCACCTCTTGATGGTGCCTGTGACAGCAGCTATCACCCAGGGATAAGGTTTGGGCAGAGGTGGAAAGAGTATAAGGATATACAGTATTACTCAAGTAGAGGTACTGTTACTTCAATAACATTTTACTTAAGTAGAAGTAAGAGTACTAGTCTGGAAAATTACTCAAGTAAAAGTAAAAGAGTAGCACTCCAAAGAAGTGCTTTAGTATTTAGTTACTTTCAAATGAAATTCATTAAGATTTGGTGCATGCTCCAGTATCACCCCCCTAAAATTAACTGACTACTCCTTCTGGTGTGTTCTTTTCAAATATTTTGATCAGTCTATAGGGGTCCAAGGTTTGGGGATAGTCCCTTTTTCATTATACCAACAAAGCTAGTGTTAGTTATGTCCAGAATGACTGTGTTTTACTGTAAATTACAGAGCTCATTGTACTCAGTACTCTTATGACCAAAATAAAACATACTCAAGTACAAGTAAAATTACAGGCTTTTAAAAATACTCAAAAAGAGTGATGAAACCAGCATGACAATAGTGTTTATTATACTGTAAATGTAAAAGGCCCAATCCGGAATTAAGAAACAGTGCCCTCTAGGCTCCCGCACATTGTATTACAAAAACACAAGCGCCAGTCATTTGTTTTGGCCCCAACCCTTGCACTTCCCCCGCCACACACACACACACACCCTCACACCCTTGTGCCTCCTTGCCCCGGCAGACTGGAAAGAAACTTAAATCAAATTATGCTATCTCGTTTTCAGCTCAGCAACTGACCTAACCAAGGATAAGGTAACCTGTTGAAGGCAGCCGGCAGTGATGTTTTCTGGACAGTAATGGGATCATATGAATAGAAGTAGCCTACCTAGCTTAGCTAACTGTTGGTATGATGGTAGCTAATTGTTGGTCAAATAATGTTATTATAGGTATATAGGTATCTAGCTAGCACGCTAACGTAATAGCGCTAAGGGAAATCCCTCATGCCCACTGTTGCATACTCAGTTAATATTTACCCGCTAGAGGTCCCTGTTGGATGCAATTCCACAAGATGTTGTATTGTATTGCTTGGAACAAACTCAGTCAGTGAGTCAGCCAGTTAAGTACAAGTGAAGTTCATGCAATTGTGTCAATCTCCTTCTTTAATATTGGATGGCAAATGTAGGTGTGCCTCTCCCTGCTTTGTTCCTGCCGTGCACAGGGCAACCTGCGATTCTGTTTGATATGTGGATCAAAATGTTTGAAAATGATCTGCTTGCCATCCATGCGGAGGGGAACAACTGGCCCAATATGAGGAAACATGCAATTCTTCTGCATTGCCTTGCTTTGGAATCCCAGGCTCCCGTGCATGTTGTGAAAGTGAAACCATAGAGCTCATTCAAACCCAGATCAAAAAGCAATTACTCCGCTGAGCCCGCGGTGGCACCAAAACATGGCCAAAGTAGGAGAAGTGGCTGTTCTAGAAATGTATACAGTGCACCTAATACAAGATGGACAACCAAGTGACAGAATTGGCTTCCTGCCCTACTGAGCTAGTGGTTGCTGTGTCCATCATTCCTGAGCGCCTCTATAAAGAGCACTTCAATGATGTGCCGCTGGCTGAGCCACTATCAAGGAAATTTGACACTATAAGCATCTGGGCAGCGGTCTAGTAGCAAACTTTTAACTATGCACAAGATTTACATTTCAGGTGCCACTCAGACTCACTTTGCTCTTCAACAGTAAAGTATTTCATCTTCATCAGCCCATTCTTGTCAACGCAATAAACAAGATGAAAAGGGGACTTGAGTGTCATGTGATAACTGCGATTGAAATATATTCAGTCTATACGTATAAATTATTCAGAAGAAGCAGTTATATTCTAATTGTTAACACTATTGAGCAACACATTTCCCAGGTAATGAGGACTTTTACATTCTTCTTTTCCCAGGTGGTACATACATATAGCCCATTAGTGCTGAACAAGGCTAGGTCATCACAGATGGCCAATTACCTGCTGAAAGTAATAACGTAATGTATTCCCTTGAGTTATTTAAAGGGACCCCCGTTGACTAGGGAAAATAATTATTTTCATCCTATCTGAAAGAAATTATAGACAATGAATGAATATCTTTTGGATTATGACTTTTATTTATTTTGTTATTAATATAATTAAAACTAATATTTCATGAATAATGCACAACATTGCCCTTTAGTTACAACTTTTTTTCTTAGTGGATGAAGTCAGAATTCATTTATCTGTTTCAATGTGTTGAATAACTAAATAGTTGGTAATTTACAGAGGGTTTATTCAAATTCTGTTTCTTTGGTGATTTATATATATATGTATAGAGTGAGACATTTGCATTTTCACTATTTTTGTCATGTAAAATACCTCATAAAATTTAAATGACTACAGTTGTTTTTGATGATTGCTTTATATGTTTTTGAAACTACAGTAGATACAATTTGACAATGCAAGACCTATCAAGCCAAAATCACCATTTTCAAGTTTGATACCTTGCCTTAAATTTCAACAACATGGTTTCTATTAAGTTAAACAGACAATTTATTCCAATTTGCAATTTGAAATTACAACCATGATTAACAATAGTTGAAGTTGTATACAATAAATCTTACTATAATACTATAATCTTAAAGTGAATAAAATAAATAAATAAATTAAACTGGTATATGTATTTCCCTACTATACAACACATACCCTCACCCTCAGCCATCTGTACTCAGTAACTTGGAAATACAGACCACAACACCACAATACTATTATGGAGGGATACTGATAATTAAAGGCTATTGAAAATGACTGGCATGCAAATGTACCAGATGTGAACTGAGCAACAGCAGATTTGTAGCGTAATACAGAAAAGAACTGGAGATATACAGAGTATGAAACAGGGCAAGGGAGGTAACACAAGGCAGACTAGTCCCAGCATCTGAATCTAGGACCTTCGTGACAGGAGGTATTGTAAGGACAGATGGCAGATGGTAAATAGGAACACCTGAAATGTTCCTTGGCTCATCTAGGTGGGATGAGCCTGTGGCTAAAAATGCTCCATAACTGTGCCAGCTTATGTGGAGGGTACGAGACATTGTTAATGATGGAGTTTGGACCTCAGCCCTCCTCTGCTACAACTTTAAGTGTCCAGGCTCCACCCTGAGACAGCTACGGTATCCTTTTTGATCAGCTTGTCAAGACTTTTGCCCTCCTCCCCCTTGCTGTTGGTCGAATATGCAACAGCCAAGAAGAGCGTGCTCGCCAAAATGGACGGATAGAGCATACAGAGTAGTGTTGCATACATTGAGTGACCTCAGCCCTTATTATACAGTATAATTAAATAAAATGATGAAATGGGAAAAGTTATGAAAGTTATAGCGATTAAACTAAACAAAGTTTAATATTTTCCTCCGAAACTAGTTGCATTGAAATAAATAAATAGTAGTTTGAGTTACAGTCTTTTGATCAATTTAAATTTAAATTTACCATAAAATTATACATGTCTGGCTGTAACCAAATTTAAGGGAAAGTTGCATCAGATTGGGTTCTTCTGAGCCCTACAGCTCCAAAGTGACAAAAAGACTCTGATAATTGGCTGTTCTGCCCAGAGATCACAGACTGCCAACATTTCTACATGTGTAATCAGCAATTATTGGACACTTGCCAATAAGACCATGACAGACTATCTCAAACAGCTTCTGACCTTCAGCCACCAACATATTTTGACTTGTTTTTACAAAATCCCCATTGAATGAAGCTCACACCTCCTAAATATACTGGGCAACTAACTTCATAGTGATTTGTGTCTTTGTTTACACTGAAAAACATCAAGACGATGCAACCTGAAAGACAGGCGGGGGCATGTTAGCTCAGCATACCATTCTGTCTCCATATGGAGTTCCACACTCCTATTTCTCCTTGAAAGCACTATAGGGTTCTCACTCACCTTCCCACCTTCTCTCCTCACTCATCCCCTTCTCCTCATCCTCTCCCGTTTTCACTCTTCCCAACTTCCTCTCTTTAGCTCTTAATTGCTCCTCTCTTTTCCTCCAGTGTTTTACCTCCTCTCATCCCCCTCTGCGGTCCATAAGGAGCAGCATGTATATGCTCCATCAATCATAGGAGTGGTACTGACCTATTGTGACCTGTGGCCTCTCTTCACACATCACAGAAGCCTGTCAGGTGGCTTCCAGATTGATTGGGTGTCCTCTTCCACAGTTTCCTTGGGGCACTCCTCTTCTTTTCTTCATTCCCTCCATCAAAACCCCAGGGAAGGCTTGGTTTAAAATAGGATGGTGGGACTTAAAAAAAAAAGAAAACAAATTATTCATGTGATAGGGTGTATTGTGTGCCTGTGGAGTGCTTAATTTGGCACTCGATTGATGTTCAAGAGTGAATACTCGTTTTTTTGTATGGTATCCTTACCAAAATATTTACATGCTGTTTATTTACTTTTTATTTTCACATAAAATCAAACATTTTCCAGGTTACTCGACCAAGACATACCCATTCACATATCATCTCTGCAGTGAGTCCAAAACTATGAAACATTTAAAGATACCTCTATTATACACCAAATTGTACTTTCTTCTGATTCCGAGCACACAGACACATCACACAGGCCTTACACTGAACTACTGTATATGTGTGGACATATACAGTATTCCATCCATGCTGGAGCAAACAGACCTTGGTGACTGTAGAAGTGTGACCTCGCAGTGTGTGCCTGTTAACCATTAGTGACACAGCAACTGGTGCTGATAACATTTCATTATGCCTCCTCTCTTAAGTGGTCACAGCCCCTGGGCCTCCCATATCCTTTCCTGCTGATGCTACCACTGCTTCTTGAAAAAGGAAAGACTCAAGCTCACTGCCTACTCTAATTAGCCTACTTTTCATGTTTACGTGGCAGTAAACAGACTTTTAAGTCAGAGGACTTTCATCGGGGCTGCTACTGCTATACTACCCTGGCTTTCTTGATTAGTCACCGATAGAGGGCATTCCATCCCTCTGCTGACTACTCTGGAAATGACCCCTTTTTGAGGTACAATCTGAGACATAGAGGCGTACTCTCCCTGGCTACTTCCGTCACAGCACTGGAAAAATAAGCAGACCTGGGACTCTCCGAAATGAAAGGAGTGGGACGTAAAATTGCTTATACCAGTAAAATAGAGGAGGCTTATTTCATTGAGCAACAGCTTTGCAATGTTTAGGGTCTTAGAAACTTACTGACATTTTAAACTCTCAATGTCATTCAGCGGATCTTTTTTAAAAGAGATTTATGTTATATTTTGGGTGCATACTGATGACATATTTTTTGGATGATTTACAGACAATGAGGGTAAGCTAGGGTAATGCTCTGGCTAGTTTTGACATCAAATTGAGATAATATTTGATTTACAATACTGAAATTGACATTCCTGATATTTAAGCAGTTGATTGCTATTGCACTTGTCAGGACATCGCCTCCCACTCATTTTCCGCCCTGCGTTCCCTCTTCCTATATTCTAACCTCTTTGATACAATATTCATGCAAAAGCTGGGTGAGGATGGTGATTGGCTGCCACTTGCATACATACATACATGTGGCTACCTTAACACTTACAACTCGTGTCAATTTCATCTTCCTCACATTACAGGAGCTAGCTGGATATCAGGATTAAAGAGGAAGAGGCACTAGCCAGGGAAAGAGAGAGCAGTTGAAGATAACCTCTAACCAAAGCAAGGAAACTAAGTAGTCTACTGCTAACTAGCTAGCATGCTAGCTATTTCTGCTTTGTGATTGTTCCCCACGTGGGGTGTATGCAGTGGAGCTGGAAGCACTGGTCCATGTGGCCATTGGCCCCCCTACTTTTTAAGTCGCAATCGGTTTTATATAGTTCAGTGGTCGCAAATCACTGTATCCCTGCAAATACCCTATATTGCAACACTTATGGTAAAAAGACGTCTCAATGATTCCCGTCCACTCTAAGATAAATGCCTCTATATTGCAACACTTAGGGTAAAACAGTGAGTTGTTGCAGGAAGTGTTGGAAATGAGTACTGCGAAAAGTTTGTTGTGATGGAATCGGAATACAGCTAGTTTAGCATTATCTAAAAGATAAAAACAGTGGTTTGTGTTTGTGCATTTCCAAATTGTGCCAACAACATGTCATGCCACACTTCACGTAGCTTTCATAGACAAAGAAGATATGGACACGCCAAAGTTGTGGCTTGTAACTTTAGTTGTACACTACATGCCATGGACCCAAAAACTCTTGGCTAATGCCATTCACTGCGATCATTATTTTTGACGGGACAAGGGATGACTACTGCCAGCCAAAGAAGAGAATACATGATGCACGGCTTGTTTGGAAGGAACACACGTTGCACAGTACTACATAGAGACGGTGAACAACTTCAGGGTGAGTGGAGTTTTGTTGCCGTGGTCATGTTTGGGGACCCGCCGTGGTGCTTAGGGGCTAGTCAAGTAGTATTTGGTCGGTCCTTGATGGCATTGAGGTGTTCGCGTGTGGAGTTGTTTGTGCGTGTTGGTGTTTTGTGTGTGGATAGCTGGGTGTTGGTGTTTTGTGGAAATTAAACCACACACA
>OMKL01143827.1:0-11284 GCA_900302295.1 Parasudis fraserbrunneri | reverse complement strand
CAAACTTGTGGAATTTATGTGTAACTATGAGCTAATGTGTGGGTTTTTTGGGGCGTTTGTTTAGCTGCATTAATTTAGCTCGTATAAGATTAAAAATGTTGAGCTTTATAGTATAACCAGACCAAATGGCGTAATGTTTATTTTCCTTTTATTTTATGAATTTATTTGACAGGGACAATACAAATGCATTGTGACATTTAGAAAACCTGCAACTGATGCAGTGTATATAGGACTTGCATACTATGAAATAGTTATATCGTTTTCCGATCTCCCTTAGGGTGCCCGCAATCAACTCAACTTTATTCGCAGGAGGACCACTTTGAAAAACGTATTGTATGTCGGGGGCCCAGAGCATGGTGACACGGGGGTCTGTATGCGTGATTGTTTCTGTGCTGCATATTTAGACCCAAATTGTGACTTAATGGTGATTCTGTGGTTCAGTATATAAACAAGGGTATTTAAATTGCAGTCTCAGCTTTACAGGCAGGTAAAAAAAAAAAACTGCATGGTTTTGACCCTTATTGCATGGAACTAGCATTCAGTGGATATTTAGACTTCCTCCTCAAAATGAATGGAAGTGAATGAGGAGCCTGACAACTGGAAGGACTTATGGTGTTGACAGCGGACGACAGGGATTGCAGTAGCTAGCTTACTTGTAGATGACTTTAGATAGAGGTAAAACTGCTGATAATTTACAAGTTCTACTAAAGTGAAATATCCCTTGTAACGTGAAAAGGGACCCCATTGTAATTGGGCATACCGATATTTTTCCTCATCAAAACGTGAATTTGGAGCGTGATTTCATCACTTTCCCAGTAACCTAGCATGAAAAGGCGCATTCTTCAAGGTCTCTAGTTTCATATGATATCTCTATCTTCACTCTAGCAATAAAACTGAGCTCACGTGAGCCTCTGCAAGTCAGCAATGCGCTCATCTTTAGAGGGTTCATATGGTTTTGGAAATGTTAAGTGATATGATAATAGTTGTGGTACATGGGTCCCAAGGTTCATATGGACCAAAATGAAAAACTGGCTATGTTTGGGGTCACCCGTGTTATAACCATTGATGGCTTCAGCAAAAAGTTGTTGGTCATCTATGAACCTTGCCATCTATGAAGATGTTTTCAGGTAATAGTCTATGTATTGTTGTGGTCACTAAATGGATAATCGAATTTCTTCAAGACAGTGATTGTTGGCCAATATATCGATATTATATCAGTATCGTGATATGTGACTAGGATATGGTCTGGGATTTTGGATTACCATGATATTATATTAAGTGTAGTGTCTTCCTGGTTTAAGGCTGCTTTGCAGTAAAATGATGCAATTTTATGAATTTATTACACTGTGCTAACTCTTCTGTTCTTTGTCTCTACCTGCTTGGGTCATCATGTGCACATTACTATTGATTCTTTATCAAAAATATCTTACAATAGTCAAAATATCGATAACAAGGTTTTTTTGCTGATATTATGCTCTATTCATTGACCTTAAACCCACTTATCAATTTAAATTATGTCTTTCAGACATTGGAGTGAAACAAGCAAGCAAATGAAAAAATAACCACATATATTGTTTCCAAATAAATTACAGACTATCCCTTAAAAAGGTACATTTCACCCCCCAAAAAACTAAACAAAACAAAAATTACCCGGAGTGCCATCTATCCGTCCAGAGAGTTTTGGTGTGATTTGCCTAGTTTTAGAGATATCTGCTGTAGAGATGCCTGCCATCACTCCAATAGAATGGAGCTGAATTGAACTCAGTTTGTGGTGCTCGAAGCACCAGAAAAATACATTTGAAAAGTTAAACAGCAATGTTTCTTTCGGGAAATCATGACCCAGTTACTCAAGATAATCCACAGACCTTGTTGTGAGCAGTGTCATGTCATTCTACCGAACTACACCCCCCAAAATAATGAATGGCATAATTTAAATTGATAGGTGGGTTTAAGGTCACCTTAAAAGAGATAGGAAAATTATATAACCATTTCATAGTATACAAGTCCTATATACACTGCATCGGTTGCAGGTTTTCTAAATGTAACAATGTATTTGTATTGTCCCTGTCAAATAAATTAATAAAATAAAAGGAAAATAAACATTAGGGCATTTGGTCTGGTTATACTATAAAACTCAACGTTTTTAATCTTATACGAGCTAAATTAATGCAGCTAAACGAACGCCCCAAAAAACCCACACATTAGCTCATAGTTACACATAAATTCCACAAGTTTGATGATGTAAGATATTAAGGCTGAGACAGTAACGTACCTGACATCTTTCCTCATGGTAAGGTTGTTGTATAGTTCTGAGCACTGATCCAGTTCGTGTCTCTGCAGCAGGCACTCCTTTCATAGCGAGATACCCCTTTACCATCCTTCTTCCATATGTAGGTCCCATCTAGAAAACAAATTAACATGATTTCCACACTCCAAAATCATACCAGCTGATGTATGTTTATCATGAAATTTGACAATGCAGTGTGCATGCATGTGGGTGTTTGTATTATGGGATTTGTCAGTGTTATGAGGTTTATGTTGACTGTGATTATTTATAAATAATGGTAGGCTGAGGCTATTTCTTGTGATTTATTCAAATAAATCACACTATTTGTTAAAAAATGCCAGTTGAACTTGCTAAGCTTTAGAGATGCGGGACATAGACGTGTGTGTATGTACACATTCGCTCTCACACTCACTCACACACTCCCTCTCTAACACACACACACACAAATCAAAGAGGAGATATAGCAGGTTCATACCTCAGTTATAGCTTTTGCCACCTCAAACTCCAAATGTGCGTAGGGGAGTCCCCTCAAGCTTGAGCCATTTTCAGCACAAAATCTCCTCACTCTTATTGCAGAAAATCCTTTTGCACCCCCACTTTCATGTGAAATGCGCACAGATATTTCTGCAGATGACAGGCCTTGTTTTGCCATGTCTAAAATAATATCAGAGCAGGGTTCCAAAGACATTTTAGCCTGGGCCAAAGCATCACTGGCAATTCTACATTTGGCAGGTGCTCTTGCCTTGTAAATGACCATATCCGCTCTTCGAATATGAAAAAACTGGCCTTTTTTCATTTGTAACAACTGATTTTATTTTTTTGCTATACGAAATAGAAAATCAAACAATTTTTTTACATTTCACTCGTCCCTTTTTGACCATGAAAAAGAAAAACTACAATTTAAAATGTTGTATATTAAAACGAAAAACCACTCATTTTTAGTTTTTTAATACCCATTTCTGAAAGGAAAATCGAATGACCAAAAGATACACTGACCAAGTCAACAGCTCGTTTTCCGATTGTTTTTCTCATTTCAAAACAAAAATCGGTTGGCCATCCAAGTACACAGACCCTGCCTGACAGTTCATGAAGTGTAAGCCCATATTGGAATAATGATTAGTTAGAGGGGGAAAAAACGTATCCGATTCTCCTCATTCAATTGTGGGGGCGACATGAGGCTTCTCTGAGCCAATAGGCGATTTGATCAAACTATTATTAAGTCGTTGCCCATCATCGTTCATGAGGTGCCTTGGTCCCATGAGATTTCAGAGGCTCGTGCCGTCGGTCCTAGTGATAGCCGTGCAGTCGAGCCGAGTGGTAGTCGTGCAGTCGGGTCTAGTGATAAGACCCATTAATCGGGCTGATATCTGCCATTTTTAAAGTCCAACCAAAATTGGTATTTATATACCCTTTAACTAGTTTCAAACCATACCAAAAAAACAGTTTTGTACTGTTTGGAATCATATTTATTTGGTAAGATATAATCAGATTGTCCTTAAAACTGACAAACTGTTGGGGGGGCGGAGATCATAATATTCATGAGTGATACTTGAGTGACAGGTGACAGCAGGCTGGGCTCTCCGGCATTTTGCTAACATTAGCTTGCAATGTAGGTCAGAGCCGCGGCACTACACACAACACTAAAAGCATGTAGCTAGCTACATGAAAAAGCTGCTTCACTCTGTGTTGAGTTGCAGCTAACAAAAGCTACCCAGCCAGCTAGCTCGTTGCAGTAGTCCCGGCTGGGGCCTGGCCTGAGTGCGCTCCGGAGGCCGAGACGAGGCGACTGCGAGGCAGCCATCATCCAGGAAACAGGCGCTTCGCTTCACCGACCCCGCCACGATTGTGCCGTGTTCATATTGTTCCTAAATAAACACGTCACATCAGAGATTAGATCTACTAAAGAAAATGTATGCACATTTTTTATATTTTTCTGTGTTTCAAGTGTTTTGAGTGAATATTATAATATATATACATTAGGGCTGTCACTTTTCAATCGAACCTGGTGAAATATCAAAAGTTGGAATTGTAATGATGTGATCTAATTCAAAATTGGAGCACTGCAGATAATGCTTGCCCCGCTAAAAATTTAGTCCCAGAATCACGTTTTAAGTAGTGTACCTTGTATTCCAACAGCACTGTCATGGAAATATTGCATGCCATAGGGCTAGGTTATGTAGCGACAGCGAGATGAAAAATGGAGGGAACTAGCGAGCCATGCCACGCCTCTGAATGGATCATCGACACCAATGCAGTAAATTATATTATTAGTATCTGTCGATCCCATGGAGCTATTATCCCCGTTGCTCTTTCGAACGACAACTAGTGGCCGTAAACCACTTTGGAGTGACTACCGAAGCAGGCTGCAGAGCCTTGGACTTTCCTGAGCCAGTTAACGCCATCCGGCGTTGTTGGGAGATGTGGACATAATTAACCCTCACGACCACACTCTCTGTCACGTTGGGATTTGTTTTGCTCATGGAGGAAGCTTGTGTCGTATTCCCCTCCAAAATGAAGAAAGAAGTGAGTGAATTGTGATGAGTGCGCTCCATAGACTGTAAAAATAAGTGCATTCGTAATTGTGAAGTGCCTAGCGCGCTCTCCCTCTCGAACCCTAACCCTCTCCAGAGTCAGACAAGAAGATCCAAACCTCCTCTCTGCCCTCTATGCGTGCTGTGCGTTCAGTAGAAAGCTATAGTGTCCCCGGCTGCACGCCAGCCCAGCCCAGCCCAGCACAGCACAATGAATGGGTGGAGTTTAAAGCGAGGCTAGAATGTTTTGAATAGGCTATTACAAGGAAGAAGAAAATGATTTTCCATTACTTTTTACGATTTTTGGGGAGAATGCATCGAAAGTCTGTCGTTTAGTCTACACATTTTCACATCCCTACTACATATACTTGGAGCAAGTCGGAAACAATAGAGGCCTTGCACGGAATGTTTGTGTAGTTCTCCTTCTTCCAGTATGGCTACCTGTAACCATTGGTAACCACTTTAAAAAGAAAAAGCCTAATTTCTGTGCAGTGGTAGAGACCGTAAAACACTGGAAAAGCATGATATTACTGTTCTGTTGTTTACAAGGTCCAGTAATAAGGCACACATTTATAATGTCTTTGTTGCTATATTTCTCATATATCAACACATAGCAACCGTTGTGTCTTCCATTGCGATGTACAAAATAATGGTTGCTATGTTACAGGCAGCCATACTGGAAGAAAGCGAACTTACACAGACATTCCGTGCAAGGCCTCTATTCTAAACTGCGCAGATTCGATTAATCTCAAACGAGCCTATTGTTCGAGCAACACAGGTTGCGGCCCAGCTTTGCTCCAGCAAATGTTACCCTTGCTAAAGCATGGGAACGGTGGTTGTCTCTCTGTGGTTCGATAAATTATTTGAGGGTAGGCAATTGTGAAATAATCTCATATGGGAGCATATCCCTATTGATCGGTGTAAAAATAATTCCCAAAGGATCTTTTGATTCAACAAACCTGCTTTGTGCTTTTTCATCTCACTTTCAGGCATCCAAACATTCAGCAGTGTACGCTGGCCATCAGTTCACACGCTCTATCATATAAATATATATTCAGTAGCTGCATGCAGTACGTCCTTGGCACGATTTCAGCATCTCTGCATTCAAATGTTAGATATCAGAGAATTTCAGATTAGCATTAGCCACAGAGCTACTTCTGGGTCTTGCGCGACCAGCCTTCCGCTATCAGTGTCAAGCCAGCTCAAATAAGGAATTCTACTTCCGGTCTGAAATTGACTAAATCTTTCAAAATAAAGGTTCCACTTGCAATTCCATTGTTAAAGGTTTTCTGCATAAAATGTTGATGAAGCAACATAAAAGACAGAACATAGTAATTGGTAAATATATGTCAAATAATAATATAAGTATATATAATATAATATATAAATGATATTGATACTATTGATCAAAAGTATTAATGCATTTGTGCCAAATTCAGCGCTTTTATTTTGAGGGCAAAACTTATCTACAGGAAGTCTTATTTAAGCTTAATTAGGCTAGCTTGACACAGCTCGGGCTGAGACGTCCACATCACTACCAATCACAGCGCACCATACTCAGTGAAGGCACTGTCACTGCCCAATCACAGCGTATGTATGAACTCCCCTATGTCTCAGGCGGTTCAGTTTCAGAGCTAGCTAGCTAATATTTGATTCTTTAATATGAAATGTTATACAAATACAGAGTCAAAGAGCTTAATAGCTGAAGTAGATATATTTGGAGTATTTTAGTAGTAGCCTATGAGTAGGCTACACACACAGGAGAAATCGATGGCCAGCGTAAACTGCTGGATGTTCGAGATGTTATGAAGCCTAAGATGAGAACAGGTTTGTAAAATCAAAAGGTCTTGCATCGGTCATATGCCTTGATATCATCCCCAAATCATAACATACATTGGCTCATCATTATTGTCATAATTATTTTTGCTGTTCTTATTTAATCTGAACAATAATGTGTTGCACACTTGTCTTGCAAGCTCTTGTACTGATTCATATAAACAGGCCTACATATGTTTGACGAGTGACGTCACTGCTGCTTGTCAGATTTGATCATTCGTCAATGTGCCATATAGGGGAAATATCTCTAATGACAATATAATCATGACATTTGACAAGTGATTACTGTGACTATAAGTTGGTGTGCCTCGGGCCCAAAAAGTTTGGGAACCACTGGTCTAGTTTTCACACAATATGAACTTCTGTGGCTGCTTATCCTTATTTCCTGGTGATGGTGGACCTATGTACAGGCACGTGGGGAGGGCCTGATGTTTCAAAGTGAAAGCTCAGTGGTGGCGAGCTTCCCCATATGCCTGTCCGTAGGTCCAACATCACCAGGAAATGAGGATAAGCGAGGGGTTTTGGGGGTTGTCCGGTGCGGTGTTCACAGGGATCGCTCTGTGGTCGATTACTTTGCTGTTAATTTATTATCTTTATATTGTTGTGGACTTGGTCTAGTTTGGTGTAATTGTCTAGTTTTCACATGATATTAAACTCTGTGGCCTCTTATGCGCCTGTACATAGGTCCAACGTCACCAGGAAATAAGGATTAGCAGTTATCAGCAGCCACAGAAGTTAATATTGTGTCTGTCCAAATTTAAAAACACTATCTCCAAAGCTACGCAGGCGCTAGCCCCTACCATGGCTTTGGAGATAATGCCGCATTCTATCCGAGGTTGGAGGCTCCCAGTTGGAAAATCGGAATTCCGACCTCAATGCGTTTCAGTGCCCGGCTTGGAAAGAAACTATGCGTATGTAAAATATGTCGTGTATGGAAGGGAGGAGCACAGGCCCCCAGAAGAAGCTGGTGTTTGTGTGGCTGGTTTCTGAGCACAATATATGCTTCTGTTATATTAGGCTACCACACTGGTATTGATAAGAATCTAGCTTTAATTGTCTTATAAAGATTACAACCATGTTGTTAACAGTTATAGTGTATGTCGCCATGTTGAAATGACATCAGATCAGGGGTGTGCATAATGGTTATTTTGATATCCGACTGTCCGCAGTCATTAACTGGTTGAAAACCGGTTAGCCATTACTTTTTTTGTGGCAATTATAAGTCAGTGCTGGACAAAACTTGGGAAACGCAGCCAGGCAGCTCTCTGTCTCCATTATCTTATCGCTCTCTATTCATCATGTAAAATCATGGGAGCATCGATGCCTGCCCTACTAGCCTGACACGTCAAAGTGCTCATTCTAAATACATCATGTAGAAACATAACACTGCCTTGATGGCACAATCCTGTTGTAACTAAGAGATTCGCTGAAAAAAAGAATAGTCTTTGTGCACGGATGACTAGATTTCAACTACAATATATACAACTTTCTCTTGGGCATTTCCTGGTTGTTAAACAAGATAGGTAAGTACTTAAATGACATACGTAATACTGTTCTGACAGCACAATATTGATATAACTAAGCGATTTGCTGAAAAAAGACATTTTCAATGCATAGGTTTTGTCAACAAAGAAGAGAAATGATGGAATAACAACAGTGCTGGTGGCGCAGGGTTGATTGAGTTGGACACCATGGCTCAACAAGACCTCCTGATGGGTGGTAGAGCTGGGTGCTCTATCGAATATTGATGAAACACTCAATGTATTTTTGAGCGGGATACAACTTTTAACTATTGGTCAATGCACCCCCACCAACAATCCCGTTATGCAGTCGCTATGCAGAAGCTTTATTGTATAGTGACTCTCTCCCTCTCTCTCTCTCTCACACATTGAAATATCAGCCCCTCCCCTTGCTCCTGTCTCTGTTGACACTTGCAGCTTCACAAATGAAAGACAGACAATGAGTCAAGTTATGTCAACGTTAAGCCGTTAAATTATTGTTGTATCCTTTTAAAGGTCCCATATTATCACTTGTGCACATACATTTGGGTCTCTGACGGGCCTACTAACACACACACTGTGAAATAAGACAACCCTGTTAGATCTTTCTGGGCTGCCTAGGTCAGAAAACATGTGATTCAACAAGCCATTCAGATTTGCTTCCCCCTCTTAGGTAAAGTGGGGATTCCTCGTCCTTGCCACTTGTGTGCGTGTGAAAAATGCTTGTAAACTCTATTGTTTTCCACAAGACGGTTCACTCAAATATGTTTCTGACAACATATTATTCAGAAAGGAAGACCTTTAATTGCTGGATCTTAATTCATATTTGGTCTGCAACACCTAGCTTGATCGCAGAATTTCGTGAGCCAGGAGTTCAGGAGTGCCGCAGTTCAGGAGAGCGCGTGTACAACATTGCGGCTTACTCGTGAACTTTCTCTTTTTCCACCTAAACACATCACTAAAAATGTGTTTCTGACAACATTTTAGGTGAGAAATAGGATATGCCATTGCTGGATCTTAACTCATATTTGATCTGAAAAGCTTACAGTTTGATCTGAATTTCGTGTGCAGTCCCGCAGTTCCGAGTTGGGTGCAAGTCATTTATAGTTTCCTTGGTTGGGTGTGGGAAAAACATTACGGCTTTCTTGCAAACGTTCTCCTAAACAGTTCACTAAATTATGTTCCTGACAACATTTTAGGCAATCAATGGAATAAGCAATTGTTGGATCTTAACTCATATTTGATCTGTAACGCCTAGTTTGACAGTTTAATTAGAATTTTGTGAGCCCATGGAGGTATTATAGAACAGGCGTGCACCACAGTTCCTGGGTTGTACGTGTGTCGTGCACACAGAAACAGCCTGTCAAGGACAGGACTGAAAATGAGGGGTATAGAGGCATGCTAGAGTGCATAATCTGAGTGGTATTTTCAGCAACAAATGTTTTGGGGACCTGTTTTGGGGACCTCAAAAAGCTATATTAACTTGTTAGAGTATGGAGTATAATATGTGACCTTTAAATTGCGAGTGAGCAGTCGGTAGTTTGGGTTACGACGTTAATAATCTTGGTTCTTTCAATTGATATGCCACAACATGCGCTAGCTTAAATTGCGAGTGAACGCTAGTTTAGGTTACGTTAATAACCTTGGTTGTCTGAATTGACGTGCCACGACTCGCGCTAGCTCACGACATGTGCTGACTCACACATGCGCTAGCTTAAACTGTGAGTGAGTAACTATTGGAGTGAGCAGCGAAGGGGCCGTGATGGCTGTTACAACATAAAAGTCTGATTAACAACGATATCTGCCGTTGCCTGTGGCTACATGAAACCTGTTTTTAAACAATCTGACCATAAGTCTTATTCTCGCTGGCACCTACCTGTGTGAAACCTGGTGCACGCTCTTCACGGAGCTTCAGCTCGTTGTGTCTGGCTACATGCGATCTTTAATTCTCCGAAAATGTCTATAACGCAGAGATGCTGAGACTGTTGGCCAGTGAGGGACGATGCTGAGATCTGACTGCAGCTGCTGAAGAGATATGTCAAGTCTTTGAATGAACTATGGAATATGAAGGAGAGATCCATCACCAGCATGAACTGCTGAAGCCTGAGATGAAGATGCACAAAACAGGTTAGTTAAATCGACCTTGCACCGTTACTGTCCATGCTTTCCTACCTTAGCACATTACAGCTAACAATTAGCTTCCCTGCGGCAACTCTATAAACCCACATTAATCAGTTGCCATTCCACAAAATAACAATGTTATTTTGGAGTCCAAGTAACAAAAGAAAAGCCCACTTTTAGCACTTTGCCCATCATCTCCATTTCAAACGTTCCTCTTAGAGTCCTGTAACAGGGGTTTTCCTGGCTCAAAATCTGGCAGAGGCTGTACCTCATAGTTTAAACACTGTTCGTTTGTGCGTGCACGTGCCCTCTTCTGGCCCTTGCATTCAGTAAATTGTTAAAGCTGCAATAAATATTTTTCTAACAGTATTTCTTCACATTTTCAAAACTTCTTATGACCACCTGCTATCAGAAGGTCTCATTGAGTCATGGTGTCCCGCTCAGTCAACCCGTGATACCCGTGGCGAGTCTGTTATTCCATCATTTCTTTTCATCGTTGACAAAACCCGGCCCACACTTTAGCTCCGCCTATTTTATTAACCTATATTTTGTTATGTATTTTTTTTTTATATGGTGATATCAATATGGTGCTGCCTAAACAGTGTTATGTTTGTAGGCAAAGTATTTACCTACCTTGTTTAACAACCAGGAAATGCCCAAGTGAAAGTTGTATTGAGTTGTAGTTGAAATCTTGTAATCCACGCACAACTAGAAAAGTGCACTCAGTGGAGTGCAGAGATCTCCACCAGGTGGTAAGCCTACCTAAAGATAGCTATATACTTGATTGAGGGCTTTCACAGGATGGTTAGAAATGTTTAGAGAGGGAGAGAGAGAAAGAGAGACCATTTACAACCCTGTCATTGACTGGGTAATCAGACACTGCTAATCTGTCACGGATTTAAGTAGAAGTTTAAATTCCAGTTGACAAAAATACTAGCTGATGGATTATCTGGCTGTATCAGGACAGAATTAGTGGACTGGAGAAATTGAATAAATCACTATCAATGTAG
>OMKL01143816.1:2500-16841 GCA_900302295.1 Parasudis fraserbrunneri | reverse complement strand
ACTCATAGACTTGCACTGGCTCCCTATTGCTGCTCGAATCCGCTTCAAGGCTCTGGACCTGGCATTCCGTGCAGCAAGGGGAACAGCACCCTCATACCTACAGGCAATGGTTACCAACTATACACCCTCACGGACCCTCCGCTCTGCCTCCTCTGGGCAACTGAGAATCACACTACTCCGGGCACCCGGCGGGAGCTCAACCAGATGCAGGCTATTCTCGGTCCTGGCCCCACGGTGGTAGAATGAGCTTCCCACCACAGTCAGGACAGCTGAAACCCGCTCAATCTTCCGCCGTAGACTAAAAACCCACCTATTCAAACAGTACCTCACCTAACCTCTTGATACTTAACCAAAAAAAAAAAAAAGGGTATATATATTAACCCCTTCCTTCCCCTCACAGGTTTGTACTTAAGTTATGCACTGGATTATGGCACTATGATGCGGGAAGTACCACCGTTTGTTTACTCTTGAGTTGATCCTATCGCCAGTTTCTGATGTGCACACACTTGTAAGTCGCTTTGGATAAAAGCGTCTGCTAAATGACTAAACTGTAAACAGTTAATTAACTGTCAGATAATGAAACTCCCACACACTATATTAAATATCCCTTCTTTTTTTTTTAAAGGTTAACTTATCTTGTTATTTGTGCAGAACTTGTCACCAGAGCGTCTTCTTCACATACACATTATCTGTACTTCCCTGAAATCTGAGTTGCATGTGTGATGTCACTAATAAGTTTAACCTATCCTGGTTCAATAGGTGGTAACTTGACACCTTTAGCTTCAGCATACACAGAAAGTTGAGTGGGTATTGACACGTCTTGAAAGAATATAAGCTGCTGACTTGAGATTCCTGATAAAATTTATCATATTTAATATCAATGGGTGCTTGTTGCTAATTTGCATATTCATAGATCCTTGCATTCTCAATGAGGGTAAAGGTGTAGAGATGCTGCTAAGCCATTTTGAGTAGTTTATTGTACAATTTGGTGGTAAAAAAACCAACATATTAATACGAATTGTTTTTGCCGAATGTATCCTTACCGTTACTGCTGCGATCGCAGTTCCGCATCAGTCTCCTGTCGTTGTGGTAAAGCTGCGCAGCCATCAGGAGAGAGGGTCCAGCTTCGAAGGGCGGTGAATGTGAAGCAGTAGACTCCTCTGACTGGTGCAGTGAAGATGATGCCTGCATCAAGAGGGGAGTCAGGTGAAATCAGCACTGTAAAGGTACACCATTAAATAACAGAAAATGTCCTGTGTTTTTTTTGTTTTGTTTTGTTTTTTACTGTATGTACAGTACACCAATAAAGGACAGAACATTTCCTTTTTTTTTTTTTTTTTTTTTTTACTCTAGGTACATCTTTAAATAACTAATTCATTAATTTAATTACGGGACAAAGTCCAGGTAATGAGATGCTAGTACATTTTCTGTTAATTTAAGGATATATTTCTTCCGGTGCAGCAGTGTCTAATGATTGTTGATACCAAACACTGATTTACTTCATACTTTGTTCAAGGTAGAATCTGTAATGTCGTCAAACAGCGACCTCTAGGCAAAAGATGACAACATGGTTCTGCGCTTTGTTTACAGTTTTGGTTTTGGTTTTGGTTTTTGATGTGTGGATTGGATTTCAGTGGGTAAAGGGGAGGGGTTGCTACTGCTGGCCACACCTCAGGCTCTACCAGGACAGGTCTGGAGAAATTCACAGTATAATAAGTTACTAAACTCCAACCCACACATCAGACCAAAACAAAAAAAAGTAACCAAAGCGCAATACCAAGCAGGGCTCTTTTTCCCTAGAGGCCGCGGTGTGACGGCAAAACCTTTAAAGATGCATTTTGCCTGAATCCTATCACTCTGTTGTGAGGAGGACATGTGATAATCAGACATAAAACGTATCAGTGTGTTCAGTGTCTTGTGAGCTCAGCTGCATTGCCCCCCCTCTCAGAAACTAGATTTTAACTACAGGGGGGTTGATGCAGCTGAGCTCGTGAGACACAGAACACAAGTTTTATATCCGATTATCACATGTCCTCCTCACAACAGAGTGATAGGATTCAGGCAAAATGCATCATCAAAGATATAATCTGTAACGCGGTCAAACAGCGACCTCTGGGCAAAAGAGCCCCGCTTGGTAAGTTGTATTATCACATGTCCTCCTCACAACAGAGCGATAAGATTACGTTCGAAAAATCGGTGACGTTAATGTGGTTGGCGCCTGTAGTTTGGTTGTAGGCCTGGCCAGTGTTGGTGAAGACTCTACTGTACACCAGTGTGATGTCAGTATTGAAGGGCCCCAAAATATGTGATTGAGGCAAAGCAGCAGAGAAAGCCACCTCTTGGTTGTTCTGCATTCTCTCTCTTCAGCTCCTCCACTTGGCTCCACTCAGTCTGGTCTCTGAGGCAGACACTTGAACAGCTTGGGCTGCGTTATCACTTTCACTGGCTGCCAGTCTGGTCTCCACGGACGACAGCTCAGTAGCTCGGGCTGCTGTGATCTTCAGCTCCACCCCTCTGCTCATGCGCCACAGTGGTTCCCAGGTTGTGCAAACGTGTCTCTCAGGTACTTCATCTCATCCCAGATGTCAGGGCGGGCGGTGGTCTGGCCGCTCGTCTGCTTCTGGGTCGTCTCTGTGGCTTCGTTCTCAGTCTGAGCCCCTCTCTCTCCCGCCTCCCTCCTCCTTGCTGTCACCCTGTTGGATGACGGTGTCCCTCTCTCTCTCTCTCTCTCTGCCCTCTCTACTCTCTCCCTGAGCCCATGCCCCCGGACAGACAGGACAGTGTCATCAGCAGAGCTAGAGAGCACCCCTCATTCTGAAATGAAACTTAATCGGAAATGCTAACGGTCTATGTAAGGTTAGATGCCCAGCTCTATATGCCCTAGCAGGACACAGCAAGATAATGTGACTGATAGCAGACTTCAAGGATTCTGATTAGACACGTTTCACACTGATATCAAGGCCAGTTATCTTAAAACCCTAATCTGAAATGTTCCACTTTTCCTCGATTTTCCAAGGATAGCAATCACAGATCGGAAACATTTTCATGAATAAAAACACTTTATTTAGCTTCATGTCTATAAATATTAATTTGATTCGGGTAACACTTACTCAATACATTATTATAGATTATAGACCATACATCAAGGTCTCCCTTGGGAAAGAGATTTTGAATCTCAATGGGACTTGGACCTGGTAAAATAAAGGCTAAATAAAATAAATAAATAAATACAATTACAATCATACTTTTAAGGTTTTAACACAATCATAAGGCATTTTAACAATAGATATAATCATACAGCGACAGGTCTAATGTTTTATAACGATACTCAGTGTATTATGAAACTGTTTCATAATGACATATAACATGTATCGCAAAACTGTTATAATTACAGGAAAAGAGTATACTGTATAATCTCCATAGGTGTAATACATGTGTTTGTGTTATTTCTACCCATATGTACTTTTCTGAGAGTGTACTCGCAATGTATTTTTGGTAGTTCCTGTGTGCTTTCATGTACTAACTCAGAGCACAAATTTATTAGGATTGTCATGCTGTAAGGATAATCTAAGTAAAGTTAAAAAAAAGAAAAATAATAATAATAATAATAATTACAAAAAGATGATTACTAAACTTAAGTTGCACTTTAGTAAACTTATTAAAAGCGTACTATTTTTTTTTAAGAAAATGGAACCAAACATATTATAAAAATAAATCAAAAGTATAATTTCAATATATTTAAGCACATCTTAAGACACTAAGTACAACTTAAGTAGTTTCAATTTAAGACAGCTTCAGTATATATTACTGAAGTATACTTTCAGAAAATATACTTAAAATATACTTTTTATTTTTTTTATTTTTTTTTACTTGAGTGAACATACATGTACACCACTCTCCTAAAACTAGAGGGCAGAGAGATCCCTTTAATTTGTGATGTCAGCTGGATGTAAAATCTGGGGCTGCTCCATAGACAATGAATGGGGCCATAAAATATTAAGCTGTGTTTTCACATTCCACTGCCAAACACTATCACACCATTACTGGCTTTGCTCACATAAAGATTTATTGGATTGAAGAGTTTTTTTTTTCACTCTGTATTGTTTAAGCCTTTGATCCAAGGCCTGACATGCCACCTATTAGTGACATCACACATGCAACTCAGATTTCAGGGAGGTACAGAGAACGATACGTTTTTGAGTGGAGGGGACCTTTAAAATCAGTGAACCCACGAGCCTGGCTGACCCCAACTCTAAATGTACCCCTCCTGATGTCTTCATCACTGACTCTAGCCTTACACATTTCCACTTTGTAAAAATAGACCCATCTACTCTTAGCAAATAAATGTATACAGCTTCCCTTCTCTGGGGCAGGGACTTCCTCTCTGCTGCAGATTCTATTTCTAGTGGTGGTGTTTCTTTAGGTCATGGAGGAAGCTGTAGATATGGCTGTGGGTATGGCTATTCTTTATTTTTTTTTATATACATACAGTATGTTGAACTACAATATATTAGAACAGAGTCGCTCAATGTGTCATGTCTTCAAATTTCAAGTCAGCATTAGTATTGGGACAAATAACTTGTCAGTTGTTTCAAATGGCCTAGGTGTTATTATTCACATATGTCACTCAGACGTCATGTGCAGATTGTATTTCGGAGAATTGAGCAATATTTTCCCTTTCAAAATCATTTTGATGTCTTTCTTGCCGACAAAGCCGAGACCAAGACAACACAATGGAATCAGAATGAAGACAATTTTGAAAAGAAAATATTCTTCAAAACCTCTAAATACAGTCTGCGGATGACGTCTGAGTGAGGTACGTAAATAATTATAGCAATGTAGGTCGCCTGGGCCATTTGAGACACACCTGACAAGTCACCAAAAATTGGGAGACTTGGCATGTTAAATGGCACCATTCTAGCATATGTTTAAAAAAAGAATAATATTAATAATAATAAAACATTTTTTATTAAAGCTTTTTTCATCTAAAAATGACTTGAGCTCCTGTCCTTTTTGCTTCTTTTTTATTTTTATTTTTTTATTCTATCAAATATAAAAAGGGAACTGTATAGTAGTATCCACGAAAAAATACATCTATTTCAATTTGAATGCCATTAAATTGCATCCTTCCTAACTTTCTCTCTCAAAGAAACCACTGATCTAATGTGACTCAATTGGTCTAAGCAACTGAACACTGACTGACTGCATTCATTTCATGAAAACATGTCAAATCTGTGGGTTCTTCATGGAATAGTGTGTTTCAGTATCTAAACAGGTCTCATGTTATGAACATAGTGTGTGATTATGGATGGCGGATTCTTTTTTTGGCTTGAGCCCCTGCCCTCCAAAATGTCTGTGCACGGCCCTGCTAGCAGTATATAAAGACCCCTGTGTAGATCAACCTGCTACCAGTTAGATGGAAAAGAATTGCCAGAAAGTAGTATAGTTTCTGAAAGTATACTTTTTTGTACTTTTTGTGTGTTCAGAAGATTTGGGTTAAATTGAAACCACTTAAGTTGTACTTAGTGTGTTAAAAGTTGCTTAAATATATCAAAATTATACTTTTAATTTTTGGTTACTTTTGCTTACCAAAATAGTACCGTTTTAATAAGTTTACTAAAGTACAACTTAAGTTTGGTAAACATCTCAGTTTCTTTTTAAGTGTACTTATATTACACTTACAGCATACTAATGACTATCATACTAAACACGTGCTTTGAATTAGTACAGGAAAGCACATAAGAAGTACCAAAAATACATTGCAAGTATACTATCAGAAAGGTACATATGGGTAGAAATATACTTTTTAACACACTTAAAATATACTTTCCTTATGAAACAAATTTTTCACTTGGGCAGTGATATCAAATTGGTTGTTTTTCCTCTGTGCAGATCCATTTTAATTTAAAATCAAACACTAACTAATATGTCTGCATTTGTTTCATATGGCTTATGGTGCCATTTAACATGTCAAGTCCCCCAATTTCAAGTCAACATAAGTTCACATATTGGGACAAATGACTTGTCAGGTGTCTCAAATGGCCCAGGTGTTCTATATTGCTATAATTACTTACGTACATCACTCAGACGTCATTCCCAGATTGTCTTGGTCTCAGCTTTGTTGGCAAGAAACACAGAATGAAAATGATTTTGAAAGGGAAAATATTGCTCAATACTCCTAAATACAATCTGCACATGACGTCTGAGTGACATATGTGAATATTAACAGCAATGAAGAACACCTAGGGCCATTTGAAACAACTGACAAGTTATTTGTCCCAATACTAATGCTGACTTGAAATTTGAAGACATGACACATTGAGCGACTCTGTTCTAATATATTGTAGTTCAACATATGTGTAAAAAAAAAAAAAAAAGAAAAAAAAACACGAAACAAAAACAGACTTTCCGAACTTTTACCACATAGTCATCATTACTTTTGAAATCCCAATTCGATCAGCACAGAGGGAGAAACAACCAATTTCACATCACTCTCCCATCACATTCGACTGTATCTAGGCTAACTGTAGCCATACTTACAGCTTCCTCCATGACCTACAGAAACACCACCACTAGAAATAGATACTGCAGTGGAGAGGGAGTCCCTGCCCCAGAGAAGGGAAGCTGTACAAATGTATTTGCTAAGAGTAGATGGGTCTATTTTTACAAAGTGGAAATGCGTAAGGCAAGCGTCAGCGATGAAGACATCAGGAGAGGTACATTTAGAGTCAGGGTCAGCCAGGCTCACGCGCTTACAGAATTTAAAGGTCCCCTCCGCTCAAAAACGTATCTTCTCTGTACCTCCCTGAAATCTGAGTTGCATGTGTGATGTCACTGATAGGTCAAACCTATCGTGGTAGGTATACACAGAAAGCTGAGTAGGTATTGATTGGTGTGATTGGGATATGAATGTGCATATAAACACATTATCCTAGCTGGGATAGTAGCCAGTATCCTGAAAATGTATGTGCAAAGAAAACTAAAAACAACATATTAATTGCTCACAGCTATCCATATTGTTTGAGTTACAATGCCTATTCAAGGATGTGGCTCTAAAGTGTTTAGAATTCAGACTGCAGAAACAAGTGAGTCAAAAGCAATGTATTATTATGTCTCATACATTTAAGTCCTGGGCTTTTGAAATGTAAAGATTTCCAAGTTGGATGGAAAGAAAAAAGGAAAAAAGAAAAAAGAATTTCTCTCTCGCTGTCAAAGAAAGAAAAGAGAGGTACTGGTTCGGTTTTCACTCACCTGTGTCACACCACCACGCTGGGTTGTGGAACTCTGTGCCCTAGTTTTGTCAGCGTGGATTTTCTCCCGAGGGACTTCATTGAAGAATCAAAGGCAGAGAGACCGAAGGCGTATAGGAGGGCATGGAAGAAAGGCTTCAAACAACACAGGTTGTTTTTTTTATTTTTTTTAAAATATTTTTACCTGTGGCACCTGACTTACAATTCACAGCGAGTTCCAGACATTATTTCACACAGAACTCTTTGAAGCTTTACAGTGTTGCTCAATTGGATATATTGGATATTGTTATTCTCATAGCTTAGGGCCGAGGGCTGAAAATTACCTACTTACTGTTACTCAAGTACTATATTTAAATACAGTTTTGAGGTATTTGTACTTCACCGGGGTGGTTTGATTTTTATGGAACTTGATAGTCATACCAGAGACAGTCTATATGATGAGGAGACGGAGCACTGCAGGAGTTTTGAATGGGGAAATCCGTAAGACTAAAGATGGCGGCAACAGCAGAATTAATTGCTACAAAACAAAGATAT
Source organism: Parasudis fraserbrunneri (assembly GCA_900302295.1). NCBI lineage: Eukaryota > Metazoa > Chordata > Actinopteri > Aulopiformes > Chlorophthalmidae > Parasudis > Parasudis fraserbrunneri. The sequence continues at coordinate 9,057 of OMKL01143816.1, read as the reverse complement.
TCAGAGATATTTATTTATTATTAATTGTGTAAAAGAAAAAATTTAATGTACTGCATCTTGAGGTGAAATATGAGTTTTAAAGATATTCTTAATTAATCACCAAAAGACTGGGAATCATGCAGTGAGTGGTTGCCATAGTAACTGAGGACTCTGTTGCAGAAACCACTGGATATTGCAGGTGTTGCATTTGTCCCTTTTGACCAAATTAACCATTTTGTGTTGTCAGTAATTTACCAGTGACCTCAAATATGAAAAACAAACAATGATATGTATGGACAGAGTCTTTGATACAGATGACTTCCCATTAAAAGAGATCAGTGTCAGGTCTTGTTAGTCTTGTTATTCCCCATTATCAAGATGGCGGCAGAGTGAACCAACTTCTCTTTAGACAGACTTAGGTTATAATCCACTTCACTCCAAAGATTCTACTTTTTACTTTACAATTTCATGCATGTGAACCCTGCAGTAACTATTTACTTTGAAGAAAAACGTTTTACATACAAAATGTGGTAAGTTACAGAAAATGATGTACTTTCTAAATTCAATCCTGCCAAATTTAAAAGGAAATAATCACAATTAGCATAAACATCCTGCCCTTAATCCTAACCATTACCATAACTGTAACCTAACCATAACCATAACCATAACTTAGCCACAAAGTCATAGAGAAGTTACAAATTGGTTCACAACTTTTTGTAGCATATACAGTACTACAAACCGGTTCATGAGAATACATGGCAGGCCGTGAACACTCGCAATAATTGAAATACACCTTTATTACTCAATTAGGCTACATTCAATAGCTGCTTTTAAGTCTTTAGGCACAAGTCCAATTTAAGTCTCAAGTCCTTTGTGACAAGTCTCAAGACAAGCCTCAAGTCTTTATTGTAAAATCTCAAGCAAAAGAAATCATAAATATATATGTATACAATACACAGTATACATGATTTCCAGCTAGATTTTGGACTTCTATTTATTCTTTTGTAGTCTATGTAGGCCTGTTTATTGATCGATTTATATTTTATTCATTCACACTAGGGAATAGAGTCCCTTAATTTTACACCTTAATAACCCCTTAAAATAATGGTATTAATTAAATAAGAATCAAGGAGAAGAAATTAAGTACAATTGTGCATGGAATAAGTCAACTTATGGGGCAAAACCCCTGAATTTTACCCTTAAAAATCAATCGCAACCCTTAATTGAAATTAAGCTCCTTAATTTACCCTGACATTACTGATTAAGGTATTTCGCCCCTGAAACGCACAAAATGTAAAAAGCTGCATGATTGCATGTGGGAAACACAATTTTACCGATTTTCTGATTAAATCAACTAATTGATTAGTCAACAAAGTCTTATGACTACTAGTCGACTACAAATGTATTTAGTCATGGACAGGCCTAAAATCTCAAGTCTCATGCCACCAGCTACATAATAATTTTCAATACAAAACTTTTATGAGAGCAAGCAGAAACTGTGGGCCACTGAAAAATACAATGTGCATAGACCAGGGCATGTTGTAACACGTGCCCCAAATATAGGTAGGCCTAATAATCATAAAAATAGTATACAAATTGTATAACAGTTCTAAGAATTATTATCTTCCAAAATCCAGCTAATCCATTGTTCATGAATTAATAGGTTTCACATGTGGTTAGCTAGACAACATATAGGCCATTTCTACGTACACAAAAAGTATCAATGATTAACAGTGGCAATAGAAAAGTATTAGACTCACCTAACATTGATTTGTATTAAAACTAAAACTAAAAAAATGTCAAGGCCATTTACAGGTGATGTTACAATGCGCCCCAGGGGTTGTTACAACATGCCCTGCGTTTCAGACAGGTTGTATGATTTCACTCCCTTTATTTCCACTTGAACTGTAACTGCCAGGAATGTCCTAGAAATGTAATTATGGCGTGAAATCATAGCAAAGGCATATCTGTTGTTTGCTAATGCTAATGCAAACAACAGCTATGGTGCTATAATGCACTTGGGTCTTACATAAAGGGACGGGTTTTTTCCCCAGATATGCTGCTTCATGCTCTAGGTCTACTGAGACCCGAATATTATGACAAAAAAGGGGGCACTTTACAAACAACATGGCCGGAGTATGCCACTAGGGGGCCCCAGGGCAAAAAAGTGCTATGGCCCCTCCTGTCCCTCAGGGAGCAGACCTAACTAGCGGGTCCAGGGGCATGCTCCCCTTTAAAAAAAAAAAAAGAAGGAAAAAAAAAAGCTCTAGACTTCTAATTTCTAGGGACTTTTGATAAAGGAGATCTGACAAAATTGGGGTCCCAATACTTAAAAAAATTATACTGGGGCTCCTTTCAGATAACATGGCACATATTCAAATTGAAATTAGTGAGATGATGCAATTAATCTATACACAAACCTGGGGTTCTCAGGGCCTCTGGTGGTCCGGGGGCCTCTGGTGGTCCGGGGGCCCCTTATGGTCCAGGACCTCGGGCCATTTGCCCCATATGCCCGGTTCCTAATCCAGGTATGACAAACAATTTACCATTGATCAAACTATTTATTTGACAGAAGTTACATTCTTGCCTCAGTGCTGCCTTTACACCTAGATCAATCTGCTAGTCTGATATGATGCATTTTGCTATAAGGCAGTGGCTCTCAACTCCGGTTCTGAAGATCCTGAATGCTATTTTTTTTTCACCAGGTAAGCCTATCTAATTGCATTCACCTGGCATCCCAGGTCTACATTTGGCCCTCGATTAGTCTTAAAAGTTACTGTTGCCTTTATAAATAATAGCAGATAGCCTGAATGAAATTCTATCTCTGCGTGCCATTGTGCATCACTGTAAAATAAATGCCAACCAAGGTGAAGAAAAAAACATACATCAATATACATTGTACATCAGATAATTGACAGTACCCATACATATCACTCTCCATACATTTAGTACTGTGTACATCAATAGACTTTATGTATCACTCTCCATACATTTAGTACTATGTACATCAATAGACAATATGTATCACTCTCCATATATTTAGTACTATGTTCATCAATAGACTATTCGTATCACTCTTACACATCAAACAATAGTATATGTACATCAAACAGACATCAAACAATAGTAAATTCTCTTACATGTCTCCTTTCAGGACATATATCCTCTGCCCACTTTATCTTCACCTTCCTCAAGGCTGTAACACCACAGTTTTATCTTTGTGGTTTCGTTGTTGCAATGATGCCGTTTATCATCAACTTTTGCCCCGCTTCGTTGAGTGGAGCAAGGCCATAAGAGCTGCCAGGAGCCAAAATACACTCCCCTGACCCATATAAGCAAGCCCAGGATAACTCAAGGCCTGACGCAACCGCGCTAATCAGGCCACGTCTGTGAGCTACTGGACTCTGAATGGGATCTGAATGAAGACAACGTTTTCGGGTTCATTCGCTTTCAATTAATTCAGAAAGTGAATTTCTTTTTTTTCTCCTATTGAAATATTGAAAATGTTTTGGCATGTAAAACGAGCAGTTAAAACAAGCAACATTGTCAAAGGGACAGTTCACTTAAAAAAATGAAAGAAAGAAAAAGATCACTTGCATCGGGTTTTTCCCCAGGATTCTGGAAGCAGCAAATATAAGCATTTGTTAGCAATGCTAATGAGAGCCAATTGGGGCGTCAGTGTTGTGAAATCATCGTACGGTAGACAGCTGTTACTGTAGATAGCTGATATATGTTGAGGAGACAGACCCGGCCCAAGCCTTTATGGGGCCCTAAGCAGAATTTGATTTGAGGGGGCCCCCCTACCGCCTCGGCACCGCCAATACTATTCACTGTTGTCAATGATTGATCATTCGCAAACCTACAGCTCCCAAGGTACTGTGCTTTGTATTTTTTGTGTGCCTTGTTTTGTTTGTATCCTGTTGGTGTATAATTGCATTGATTTATGTCTAATAACAAAAATGATTTGTCTGAAAACCCCTACAACAGAGTTTCAGTATTCTTAGCTTTTTGATGGTTGAGTAGGCTTTTTTTTGGGGTACCCATTCAGTAATCTTAAAATCACTGGATGTGCACTGTCTTGTCCAAAAATTACATTAAAAGGCGTGACTTCATTGATGTGCTCACTGACGTGCAACCCCCATGTGTACAATGCGCCTTTCAAGTGTAGGTAGATAAACTGCTTACTTTTGTCTGTTTATCACAAATGATATAACACCCAACCAAGACGCTGCATAGAGATATAGAGATGCTGCTTTACATCCAAAGATCATCTTGGGGTTCAAATACTTTCCATTTCAAGGTAGCATTTTTAAAACCTTTTTGTGCATGGCAAAATCTCATCCAAATGAGAATGCTTCTGGGTCCACCTCAGCATGTGACGAACGCTCTCCATAAACCTGCGATTGTTTGCCAGTTGATAAACGCGCGAATATGTAACTAGCTACAAGTCCAATTATTCGACCGTACACGTTAGCGGAGCAAATAAGACCGGAATATTCATGTTAGAACGCTCGAGGATGAAGGACGTGATTCTCTCGGATTCTCTGGGCGTTCCTTATCTCAACAGGTCCTCGTGGCGTATCGCGTATCGCTTAATGAGGTCCTTAGACAAGCGAAATCAATGGAACCGCCACGGATTAAGACCACATGTAATGTAAGACATGGGGATGTGTGCTGCTTGGAGCAGTCAGTGAAGTCCGTATTGATTCCTTTTTTTTTTTTTTTTTTTTACAAGGCCAGCGGACCTCTCAGCCATGTATCACTTCCTAATGAACTTCCCTGATGCGCCGAGGGTCAGGGAATAAATGGTAAGGCTGAGACTCACCGGTCAATAGAGCCAAGGATTTACCCACAAGGTGTCTCTCGGCGGCGTTGGTGGTAACGTGTCGCAAAGTTACGCGTTACTGTAATCTCATTACTTTTTCCCATAACAAAGTCATTATCGTTCCAGTTAGTTGACTGAATGTTATAGCCTACGTACATTATCGTTCTCTCTGTGTTGTTATTGATTCAAATAAATATTGTGATGATTCCCTCTTTATCTGTGTAATGGGTCAGTCGAAAACATTTCCCCAGGCCTACCGCTTCTTTTAAACCCTCATGGCTGGTTCGTGTTTGAGGTCACACGGCTGAAGTTTAAAGGAGACATGTTATGGAAAATGGGTTTTGCATAGACTTTGTATGGATTTGGCAGTCTGAAATGTTACTTAGGCGCTGGGGGAAAATGACATGTGAAGTCTTCAGATTAACAAGCCTAAACAAGATGTTCCGAATCGCTTCCCCCTCGATGATGTCACAATGGAATGAATTTGCTTTGATTAATCAATCAGCTGTGCTTCTTGGGAGCCAGGAACACTGCCTACCTAATGCACTGTCCAGTTTGTAGAGGTATTTTACTGTGTGGGTGTGCGGTTGTTGCCAGGCAGGGAAATTAATTCATTTAAAACGTGGTGTGTGCCACACCCACCAAAAGCGGTGTGTTCAATACAAGGGAAGAGAGATGTGCCCTGAAAATAAATTATTAAAATGAGATTTAAACGAGTTGATTTGCAAAAAGACTTAACAAACCTGTTCCACAGTTTCAAGGAAGTCGTATAATAATTGTTTCAAATCTACATGTCTCCTTTAAAGTGCACCGGCTGAGAGAGGAAAACCACACCTGACTAACAGCCGAGTGTCACAGTCTTCTCTCCCAGAAGAGCAACAGACCTCCGTCCGTCTCCGCAACAGACTTAACCTCCTGGCCCATTGAACGACAAGATGCAGATGTGAGGATGATTTTAGGGTGTCAGTAGTGTCGTGTAACTAATTACTTTCCCCCCGGGAGTAATAAGTGAAGTAACGTGTTAGTGTTTAGAGAAGTAATGAGTAACGTACAGTCAAAAAACATACTCAGAAAAAAAAGAGACAAAGCTGATCGCTTTGATTGTTCGAGTGTTGTGCGTTGATCTTGTTTCATGGGGGCTATGACTTATTTGTCATATCCAATTAATTGCAGCTGTTTCACCATAATCCGAGTTTGTTTTTCAAGCCTCAATCTGATTTTTTTTTTGCCCATATAAATGTGGGGTATTTTTCACCTTTTCTTGAAGAGTTTGATTAGTTGATGGAAAGTAAGCTTTTTTGAAACCCATTGTAAAATCTGAATATACAATTGCTCCAGTATTAACAAACATTAGCCTACCATACCAACAATTTACAATCACAAAACACAACAAATACAATTTAAAAACAGATTGGGCCTTCTTTGAGACTTTCCATTTTCAAATTTGAATAAATAGAATGAGAAGTGGGAGCCAATGCCGTAAAGAGATTGCATATGTGTATGCAGAAAGTTCTAGATGTAGCAGCGAGTGTATGATATAATAGACCACCAAAGTGACTAGGATATTTTGGCCTTGATATTGAACTGGCTCCAGGCTCTCTATGAGAAAAATGAATGGGGTTTGTCTCTCTCGGTTTTCAAGGGTAACACCCTTTTGCTGTTTGATTGGTTGAAAATGAATAAGGTATTTGATGTAAAGTTGGTGTCTTTTTGTAAATTAGCAACAACAACAACAAACAAAATGCTAATACCA
>OMKL01143814.1:0-10446 GCA_900302295.1 Parasudis fraserbrunneri | reverse complement strand
GCGCATCACATATCTAGCATGTCTGCTGGCCCTTTTTAATATTTGGCCTCCTGGCCCTCTTAGAAAATGACAACCATTTCGCTGCTACATGGCTAAGGTTGAATTGTTCCTTCTTTACTTTGATTTAAGACTTGAAAATACCTCTTCATTTTGTCATCATCCCGGTGTCCTAGATAGATAGCTAGCTTGCTCGACACGCTGAGGGAAAGGGGATTGTTTGCTCAGAGTTGTGGGATTTGGTGTTGGATGTGTGGACTCTACGTAGACGGGGACATGGTTTTTAATCGCACGATAGACTACAACTACCAAGTAGAGATGTAACGGTATGAAAATTTCATATCACGATTATAGTGACCAAAATTATCACGGTTATCAGTATTATTGTGGTATTGTTAAAAGAATTACTGATACACACACTGAAATCATTTCACCAAGTTTTATATACAAATACAATTAGCAGCACTATGCACTTTTTGTTTGCATAAACATTAAAATAATATAGCCATATTTTTGCCCCTTAATTTTACTTTGCACAATTCTACTTAATTTATATTTAATTTCTTTCTTAATTTACATTCAATAATAAGGTTATTTTAAGGGTTTATAAAGGTGTAAAATGAGGGACTCTGTTTCCTAGTGCATTGTATTTGGAGTAACTTTACATCATTTCAAATAACAGTTGCATAGCTGCTCTTGCCAGGTTTTCATGGGCTTGTGGGCAGGGGAGGAAGGCCTAGTTGTTTGGCAAAAAATGAAAACTACTGAAAGCTTTATTTGTGTTAGTGTGTTTTTGTAACATAGCCACTACTGAACGAATTATAGTGTGCAGTGGGTGAATAGAGTTTGTAGACACACGACGCATAGTAGGCTACAGCAACAGAACAACGTGTAGTGTTTTTGTAGGAGTACTGTTACTGAAAGCTTCAGTTTACATTATTGACAAGCTATAAGCAAGTTAGACAGACAAACCATGACATTTCCCCAATTCCGAAGTCCCCACATCATGCATTGAACGTTACCTTGCATTCGCTATAAAGTAGTGGGTGGTGACTCATAAGATTCAAAGCGATTTCCTTTCTGCATGTTCAGCAGACAGGGTGACCATCGTTGATCAAGTTTCCCTCAGCACTCTTATAAAAACCAAAATACGACCACACTTCAGACTTAGTCCTCTTAGAAGGCTGAAAAATCTCCGGAGCGCCGTCACTGCCTTCCGCTATGTTTTCATTGACTCCAAACAAACCCACGCTTCCAGCTGCACCTGTGCGTCTGGGAGACTGTGGTTGATGCTGGACAGTCTCTGGACAGTATTTTACTGTGAGTTTTCAAAGCGCTGTAATTATTCATCATTTATAATGATGAATAAAATTTGAAATGGTTTTATTAACCGTTTGAAATGTTACCGTGGGTATCAGTAAAACCAGTAACCGTTTCATCCCTACTACCAAGTAGAATAGTGAGGTGCATCGATTCACTTCACACAAACCCTCACCTCACACAAACCCTCACTTCACACAAACCCTCACTTCACACAAGCCCTCACTTCACACGCAAAATAATATATATTTTTTCTCACACACAGGCTATCACACAGGTGCTACTGCAGTAAATGAATTCATCGCACAGACCGATTTTTTTGTAGCACGTCCTGCGGTATTATTTTTTGGGGGCGCGATAATGGTCAACAGTATCACGGTACTGTCATTTTTCTGACATCTTTAATAAAACAAAGTTTAATAAGCCATACAAGACTGGGATGGTAACTATTTATCAGCAGGCGTTGTATGATGTGGGATTGCAGATTTGAAGAAATTTCCTTTCTCGACCATCAACAACATTAACGATCAATTAATCAATTAATTGGCAGTCTCGCTCTGACCACTGGCTCCAACAGACAGACACACATATACTAGGCACTACACACACATACACACACACACACACACACTGCCCATCAGCCCCGCCTCCTCCCACACAGCGCTCAGCTCTCGTCTCCTCTCATCTTCCATCCACTTCACTCAAAAATAGTTTTTTGCAACCAATTTTGATTGGAAAAAAAAATGGTAGGAGTGCTGTTTGGAAATGCTTCACGTTTGAGGCGAATGAACAAGGAAAGGATACGTTACTAGCCAGCCCATGTAGAAGTGTTGCAGAGCAGTGCCAAATAGGTGCTAACACAACAGATTTAGCAAAGCACCATTAACGTTAAAGGATCTCTCAGAGCTTCAGGAGACTGATTGTTATACCGTGGCACATATTTACAATGGTATTCCATTCATACCGCCAATACCGCCCAGCCCTATGCGCACATGCTCCGTTCTTTTTTGACAATTCAATGTGACCCTTGAATTTTGTGAATGGCAGCTCTTCCTTCGCATGTGATAGGCTGTATTGAACTTTATAGTAATTTCAGCCTCTTCTGCAAACCGATTAGTAGATTCCTGCCCTCGGAGGGTCTGAATGATCTTTTCTTTTGAAAAATGAATCGATAGTTTGTTTCGTTGTCACCAAAGGGCCGAGCGAGAGCGAGAGCACTTACGGACCAGACACAGGTAGATGACATCCTGTGCAGAATCGTCCCCATCCTGTGTTATAGTGACGGGAGCCTCATGTTAGCTCTCCACTGTAATCTCTCACTGTCTCACTCACACACACACACACACACACACACACCAATTCTCGCTCCCTGCTGGTGTTTCACATGATATACAATGATGATTTAAAAAAACAAAACAAAAACAAAAAAGGGGGCATATTTGCAAATCGCACTGGTGCTACTAGTTAAAAGATTTAGGAGCACTGTCTCCAAAAATGGACACTAAATAGTCAGTCTGGAGCCCCGCATGGCTGGTACCTTTGGATTCCCCAAGATCTCTAGTTTAATGTGATACCAGTATCTTAGTGCTAGCTTAAAAAATGAGCCCGCTAGAGCCCTTTTAAAGACGGATAATTAAATGGTGGGATATCGGTAACAAACGGCGGATACCGATAGTTTGTAAAACATCCTATCGGCGCCGATTAATCGGTCAACCTCTACAACAAAGATATTGTTACATCAGAGAACTAATTTATTCACACGGTGGATTCAACATTCAACATTATTGAAGACTCCTGTGACCAGTACTTATGATTGCTTTCCCTAACCATTTTTTCATGCATTTCATTATGACTGCCGCCCCTACAGACACATTTTTCCGCATTTTTTAAAATATGCGTTAACACGATTAATGCAAGCAAATCATGCGATTAACATGATAAAAAATGCATCGAATGACAGCCCTAGTTTACTTGCATTTTATTTTTCCCATGAATGCACACTAAAATTAAGCTAAAGCACTCTCTTTTTAGAGCATTTTTGAGCCATCTTAGTGCTTCTGGCTGAAATTCTTCTTTTGGCGACACTACTTTCAATGATTTGTTAGGCTAAAGTTTGTTAGACAAAAGGATTGTATTAAGAATACTTGACAATATGATAAGACACATGTCTGTTTTTAAAGGTGATGAACCCAGCTGCGGCTCCTTGGAATCCTAAGAAGAAGTTGGTGAAAGGTAACTACCGTGGCCCTCCATGGCCTCACTATGGCTTTCGACCACCCGGTGCCCCCAAACACATCTTAAAACATAACTACTGGATCCCACCGAGCTATAGCGGGGGTCCTAGATACAGATACTGAGACAGCTACTCCAAACCTAGAACGCTGTTTAGGAACCTTAGTGATGTAACTACATGTTGGACATTTAGGGAGCACAAAAAAAAACTGGTAAGATGACTGATCAATCTATGAAATTTTTTATAGCTAAATTGTATTTTCTTTTTTATTCTTTGCTCTTTTGACCATTTGTAATGGTGTGAGTAAAATAATCAATTGTATTGAATTTGGAATATTGAAAATGTGTTTTGTATCTTCAAAATATGTACTGACTGTACTGTATGTGATAGGGGAATCGCATGTATGCCAGCTACTATGGCTGGACAATATACCAATATTTATCGTTTATGGTCCATGTATGTTATCGTGTTGTGGGATTTTTTGATATTGTGATGCGCACATTTTTTGTCGAAATTAATTTAAGTAAATGTCTCAGTGTTCAGTCAGATTTCTCACAAAATTGTATTTGAGCATGTTAATCAGGAATTGGTTTCATTGTGATACTGTATCCCACTAAACATGAACAACAACATCAATAGAATTATGTAACATGAGATTTTCCATAACTAAACAGATATTGTGATGTATATTGATACTAAAATAAGTCTTGAATATTGTGATATTTATTTTTTACTATATCGCCCAGCCCTACCAGCTATCATTGTGGGCAAATGTTTTATTTATTCAGTGTACAATGACCTGTTCTTTATAAATTATGAAGTTACAATAAAGACTGTTTTCGGATCATTTCAGTGCTGAGTTGTGAATGACTTCTGGTTTCTTTCAGTTGGTGCCACCTCTTATTTCTACATAAACAATAAAGCCAGACTGCTCAGATGTGTCCCTACAACTATATGTAAAATGTGTATCTTTTGCACTTGATGTAAATTGTTGAAACATTTATAAGGTTAAAATGGAATATTTATGAAGTAGAAATGAAAGGATTCAAGTTGCAAAGCTGGCTGCCTCAGCTCATAATTAGGGGTCCAAGCAGCATAGCATAGCTATTGTATTCTTATTCTTCTCCGCTATAAGCGTGTGCAGCTCATAAACCCTAAGTCCCATTGCAACCACATTTGGCAGGTGGGTTCCAATGGCCCCCCACTACTCAAACAAGGCCATGCACCCATGTCTGCCAGATGGTGGCGCAACAATAACAAATCACACTCAAAAGGCCATAACTCCCACACCTTAGGTCCAACTGACACACATTTTAATACACAGGCAGCTGAACGTGCTCTACAACTTTGCTGCTGGGACCACCCATGTCTGCCATACTGAATTGCTGCCATTTTGCGTTTTATGCAAAACCGTTTTTTTTCCTTAAGGCTTTTTCAGTTGTCCTATCAACAAGTTTGTTTGGGTTTCCTTGTTCTTTTGGCATCACAACACTCTTGATGCATATTATCTACTCATCCAACACCCCAGCATGTCACATTTCATTCTCTTTATATTTAAGTATATATACTTTAATTCTGTTCTTTGGTTAACCTTATTTTACCATGTTTTGTCAACTATTTCCCGTGGCTTCGAGCTAGGTCATTACAAAATGGGGGCCCATTGTCAGGGGGAAAAATAACTAACCCCCAAGCATTCTTTAGGCATGGCTTTGCACCAAGGAAATACACTGTGAAAACACTAGGCAGCACTCTAAACAAATAAGATAAGCAACTCCGGCATTACTCAAAACCGGAGACTAATCCACCAAGTCATATCAACAATTATCACAAAAGTGATAGTAGCTAGAAGGCTAGAAGGGACACTGGAAACTGATACTTATATCACATTTTATTTTGATCCTGTTTGTATTGTATATGGACATGTACTATGGCCTTTTTTGGGTTTTATTCTAATCCCCCCCTCCTTAATCTTTTTTCTAATGTGCTGTTTTACATTGTTGTTATTGTACTTTGTCTGCATAGGTGTGCGTGTGTATGTGTGCAGAGATTTGTGTATGCTGTGTGATGTTGTATTTGTACAAAAAGACAATACAGTAAAAAAAAAAAATGTTAATAAAAAAAAAGTGGAAAGGAATGAGATGCAACAATTGTTAATGTGAATTTTATCTCTGCACCTCCGTGTGCCATGCTCCACACCGTGCGTGGCCGGTGTGAACCAGGTGTGAATCAGGTGTGAACAGCAACGCTCATTAATCTAGGCACTGAAGCAAAGCAGGTGCCACCCAACGTCAGTTCCTTAACACTTTCACTTGCAGTGTGTTTCAGGGGTTAGGCATTGAGACAATTAAACAAAAGTCTTTGAATGTGATCATCCTCTGTGGAGTTGTAACCTCATGTGCACAGCTCTTGCCATTGCATGCTGGGTGTGCTGTCCATCGTGTCTCATTTTGATTATCAATTGCTGCTCCATGGTCTGTTAACTCCTGTAAGACTGTGTTGTTTCTTGGCATCTGCATAGCATGAAGAATCGCCTTAGGGCTAACTTTGCAGACTTCAGACAGAGTTGAACAATGCCACTTGCAACATCCCATAGGTCAGACTACCTTAGGCCTACTCTTCCGTATGACATACAATGGCCCATTGCCAGTATGACAGGTACATAGAGATACATAGAGTGTGCACTTGAAAAATCCCATTCCTCGTGGCCCGACGCCATGTGGGTCAGATGATCTTCTACAACATGTGTAAGGGCGATTGACTGTTCTCATGTGTATACCGCCACCTACAGGCTCTGATTTATTCTGTAATGAGGTTACAGATACCCATCACTATTTCCACAAGTGGAAGTAATGTGGAAAATGCAGTGTTCCAACCACCACTGAATCTCAAATGAGGAAGAAGCAGTGTTGTCTTCTGGGTAGAACACAGGTGGAGTTTTGAGAATTTGCCTCTAATGGCATGGTAACAGTAGGAACACTTTGGCTGTATTGTGTAGATAGGGAGTGCACACTTTAGCTTTAATTTCTTTGGACAGGTATCATTCATCCTAGCAAGGACTATAGCTTCTGCCCAGTCTTAAATAGTGAGTTCCGTGCTTGACTGCATGGAAGGCAACAGTGCTATCAATAGAGCCAATCTCAATCTGATTGTATTCCTCTAAATATTTTCTGCTTGTCTGAGTAAAAGCCTTTACCCTCTGTGTGGCTACAGCATGTCTATGACACAGGTGGGGTAAAATTAGCTCTAAAGGATAAAAAACAAAAAAACAAAAAACAAGTAGACTACACTACACATTGTATTATATGATCTATATTTGTGTCTACATTTTGTGCTGGTACCAGTATTCTATATTCTGCTGATATTTTGCCAACAAAAAAGCTACTTCAAGAGTGGAGAGTTAGCTAAGTTCTAAATTCTAAATATAAGTGGTTAATATGCAAAGAAAGCTATGCATTTTGAAGAGCTTGCTTAGTCCAAAATGCTCATCTGTGTTTTTTTTTGCATCAACTCCTGTAGACGTTAAAAGTTCAAGGTGTAGGAGTACAGAATGTACGACAGGGGGCAGTCATATACCTTATTATTGCAATATATCACGTGACAAACTCCAGCTCCCTCCTATGTGCACCTGCCGAGGGAAGGAGGAGTGGAGTTTTGGATGCTTTGGTGGAGTGCCCTGCCTGTTGGAAACAACTGAACTTCTTCACGCCAAGTTTCAAATAATAAATCTTGGAATAGATTGAAAGGAATGGAATCCACGATACCTCACTTCTGCTGTGTACTACTAAGCCTCTTAGCAGGTAAGATTTCCGTAGAACAGCACAACGGAGCTACTTTTGTTATTCCCAGTTTGCATGAAAACGGCGGTGAAAATGGTGTGGTGGTCAACCACGGCTCGCGCATATAGTACTACTAGATTACAGCTCTCCGATACTATTTTACTGTCGACTTACTACAGTAACGTTTGTTGCCGACTCCGCAACCATGTGTTTACTTCAATTTGTTATAACGTTTGCTAACCAGACAGAGTTATGTATTTATGATATTGACGCTAACGTTGCGTTAATTTCTAATATATCATTCTGGGTTGGCGTTACTATTTTAGCTAACTTACTTTTAACATTTCTAATGGATAGCTATTTAGCTATTGATTACAGCAGGTAACGCTAACGTTATTGTTTCATTACTCAGCACAGGTGATTGAGCATTATTATAATAAAATAATATTATAGCTATAAAGCGGTGGATATGTATTGAAAGTAATACCCAGTACTAGTCTGCTACCAGAGTAGATTTTGGGGCATTTTACAATAACTTTTTTTATTTAATCACGTTGCACAAAAACGTAATTACATTTTCGTTTTATGGTTTTGTGCTGGCACGTTAGTTAACACAATAGGCTGATCCGCTTTAAAAACCTGTAGCTGAAGGGCTTCAAAGTGCTCCGTGTTTTTTTGTGTCGAACCATCTGCCAGCACAGTGCTGGATCCCCCCCCAGAGCTAGGCCCCTCCCGCGCCAGGTTGAAGTCCGAAACTCGAGTTTAGCCATTACGATCTTATTTAAACGTGTTCCACATTGCTTTGTGTTCACAGCATTTGTTGATGATGGTTTTGTTGTTTCTTTTGCAGTTAACATGATTAAGTCTATAATTCCTATAATTCCATTTTTTTGCAACTTCGAGTTGTTGAGGTAGGATAAGGCCTATAGATATGTCCCTATCCAAATAATTTTTACTTGCTGGTCCTAGACAATGACCGCTTTACTTGTACAACGCAGAATTGTGATGAAATAGGCCTAGGCTGATTCAACAGTGTACTATTCTACAATTAAAGATACTATCCTCTGAACATCAAATTTTGGGATGTTAGTTTATCATGTATGTTCTTGAGGAATTCTTTGGAGCGTTCTTATCCTATCATAACATAATTGCAGTATTCCAAAAATATTGTTTCTCACAGGTTCTTAAATTAGGTGAAGCTTAGTGCCTAAATTAAGCATTTGTGGTGGTGAAAAGCGGGGTGGGCAGTACACACAGTCAGAGCAGTGGAAAGGACTATGTACATGCAAAACAACATATTAATGTTCATTTTGGGAAATCTATTTGTGGTGAGCCTGTTTGATATTGTCGTGGGCTGCCACAAATAAACAAAAGACAGAAAAATGAATAAATAAACAAAAGACAGACATAAATCTATGTCTGGGAAACACTGCATCAATGAGATTGGGATATAAACGGCTGAGATATGGATGACAATATTTTCAGATGTTAACACTTTAATGGTATCACCAATAAAAGCAGACTACATTCCAGAACAGTGAGCATAATATCCATCCCTCTACTTGATTTCAGTGGAATTCAGGCTGTAGAAGTTCTATGTTGCACTGGAATTTACACTGAAACTAGCCTGCTCCTCCCACACTCTTGAGACTCCTCCCATACTCTCACCAGTGAGGTGAAACTATTGTCGCTGGTATCAATCTCTGGCGTCCTGTCGCAGTAACAGAAGAGTTTGGTGAGGTTTTTTGAAGGGGAGCCACGGTGAGGGGCAGTGACATTCCAGTCCACTGGTTGTGAGAAACCACAGGCAGTAATGGAGTGCTTTGTTTCAGCTACACAAGCATGTCTCTCCCTGCCATGTTGGAGCTGGCACCGTGAGAGCAATATGGAAAGGTCTGGGTAGCATGTTATTTAACCTACATTTCCCCACTGTCACACATTGTTGTATACGCTAGTTTTAGGCTCATTACCATCTTAATAGCGTCATGGGCTTGTCATTTCAGCACTGTTCCACTTCGACAGACAAGAAGGGCTTTTTTTTTTCTTTCCAGACTCATAGCATTCTTTTGACGTGGTTTAGAATCCAACAATTATGTCTGTCTTTAATGGCTAAATAGCAACTAGGGCATTTATGCTCTATCTTGTTGAACACCGTATCTGCATGAGGTATTTTGTGGAATATCAAAAGGGAAACTACATTATATATCAAGAGAGAAAGTAAAGAATGCTTGAGATTGTAGCCAACTTTTAGAATGTAGAAACTGTGTAGCAACAAACATGACATGTCATGAAGTAGCCATTGTGTTACTTAACATCTCATGTAGTACAAAGCAGGCTATAGCCTAGACTTAGCTAGGTCTAAATCCATAGTCTTGGTAAGAGAAGAAAGGAAAATGGTGTGGTAGGAAAATAATCCAACATCTAGAGGAAGCTTAATGCCAAACATAATCCTTTCACCACTGTACGTACACCTCCTGGATTTCCCTCCCTAGCATGTCTGTACAGTTATAATGCTGTTCAATCGATGCC
Organism: Parasudis fraserbrunneri; assembly: GCA_900302295.1. Taxonomy (NCBI): domain Eukaryota; kingdom Metazoa; phylum Chordata; class Actinopteri; order Aulopiformes; family Chlorophthalmidae; genus Parasudis; species Parasudis fraserbrunneri. The sequence continues at coordinate 591 of OMKL01143814.1, read as the reverse complement.
TGGTCAGCTGGTCAGTACCTTGTGTGTGTTGGGAGTTGTGGGGCCTAGCTGTTTTCCCATCCTGAAACCTGAGAGTAGGCCTAGTGTAGAACTGGCTCTGGTATTCTCTCTCCACCACTCCACCTCTGGCTGTTTGGGTCAAGAGTGAAGACTGAGGCCGCTGAGCGAGGACATGGTAAACGTAGAGAACCAGGCCCAGGATATGGTCACTTGATAAGCCTGCACTCCAAGGCCCCTGTCTGGAGTTGGTTGCTAGGATACCTTTTGAAAACAGATATGCAGATCCTGGGAGTGTGATTGTATGTGCCTGTGTTGTTCAAATAATGCTGCTCACCCCCCTGCTTAACATTCTAAAGGAGGTCCCTTTTTTCTCTTCACAGCAGAATGTTTTCTGCTGTGTTGTAAAAAGAAAAATTGCTAAGAACTTTAGTATCCAAAGAATGCCATTTCAATCTGTTGGTGTAGTTTTCAGATGCAGCTCTGGCACGACTGGGTAAAGAAAATGTTGTCATTTGTATAGCTAATATGAACCAAAATAAATCGCAGTGTGTATTGATATTGTGCTGGGGCCCTTGGGGGGAGGGGTGTGTG
>OMKL01143811.1:0-10223 GCA_900302295.1 Parasudis fraserbrunneri | reverse complement strand
GAGGGGGATATAAGTAGAAGGGGGGAGGGAGGTGAACTTTGAGAGAGGGAGGGAAGGATGGAGGGAGACAGGAAGGGAGGTAGACTGTCTGTGTTAAAGTCTGGATCAAAGTTCCCCCTCTCCTTTACATTATTCCTGGTGGTGTCTGCTCAGTCAGCGGAAATATCAGGGTTTTGTTTTCCTACCCTCAGAAGAGGCTATTTGCTGCCATGCATTCTTGAAAAGTATGAAAAACAACTTCCACACTTGAAAATTGCCCGAGCTAGATAACCCATCACACAAACTCTTAATTTGATTTTGAAAAGGTTTCTGTGTTCTGTTGTTATTTCATTATGCCCCGAGTTTTCCTGAGTTGAGCTTTCACATCAGTGTGCATATTCAGAGACCTCTAATTGGACCAGACACCATGTTTTACTATGAAGACAAAACCTTTCATCTATTGCTGACATCCTCAGAAACAGAATTGGTGAGTACATTTACACATACAAGGAATTTGGCTTGGTGCTTGCTCGCACAAGAAAGACAAAAACAACACATCTATAACTAGAGGAGTGCACTCAGTGGAGTGCATATCTCCGCCCTATCTCACAGGCAGCAATGACATCACTCATCAAAAATATGTAGGCCTATTTATATGAATCAGTACAAGGGCTTGCAAGACAAGGGTGCAACACATTATTGTCCAGATTAAATAAGAACAGCAAAAAAAACTATGACAATAATGATAAGCCAATGTATATTATGATTTGGGGATGATATCAATGCCTATGACTGATGCAGTAAGAAAACTGCCTAGTTGATGTGCAATCAGAGATTGCAGAAATATAGATGAGAGAACAGTGCAATGTCACGAACAGCACAAACAGCACTTCTATGTGGAAGTGACAGACATCTGATTAACAAGTGCATTATACTGTCAGTATTTGCTTTTTTCTCTTATCTGGATTAAACAAGTAGTATGTTCATATCACCAGCACTTGTAATAATCATAATCCAGAATTGACAGACTGAGAGGAGGGGTGTGGCCTTGGGCAACAGACATCAAAACAAATGGGGAGAGAGAGTGCATGTGCAGCTCTGTCATTACTAAATAGACTGGGCAAGCAGACATAGCCCTAATCTTTCATGGCTTTAGGGTAGAATTTAACTTTCAGTTTACAAAAATACTAGCTGATGCATTATGTGGCTACATCAGGACAGAATTAGCAGGCTGAAGAAACTGAAAAATCGCTATTAACATAGCTGTCTCATTAACGTCACAACTTGAATGAGTGAGTGAGTGAGTGAGTGAGGGAGGGAGGGAGGGAGAGAGAGGGGGAATTACCTGAATCTGCAGCGCAATGTTTATCTGTAGAATGTACAGTTTGTTTCAAGAGCATCTTCAACTTACTTGGCAGCACTGTTTGCATCAGTTGGCATTAGTGAAGTTGGCTAACATAACTTTTCCCTGCAGATGATGCACTCGGGACAGATGCACAACTCCAGACAGTCGATACGCAAGATCATTTTCATAGTCTGTTGACAGTTTTTGCTCTTTGACTAACGTTCTATGGACCAGGCCTCATAGGCAAGCACAAGTAGCTACGCAAACACAATACTACAAGGGTTGAATAAGTACAAGCCACAATTGTCTGCTTGCAAATGTGGACAGTAAGAATTCCAAAAGATCAAATAAAATGACAATTTCAACATGAAAATGGCAACAAAAAGAATCCTCCAACTAAAGGTGGCGACTGACTTTGGCAACAAAAGACAAGATGACACACATGACTAAGATTCAAAACTTCAACAAGACACACTTGGTTGATTCCAAATAAAAGCAGCTGTTGAACGTGAGAGTTTGGGGCACCAGGAACCTGTGTAGTAGGCTATCACCCTCTTGCAGTTAAAATGTGTAACTATATCTATTTCACTGGACAATGATGAATATTTATTAAAATAAAATACTTGTTGCCTGATTTGAAAAACAATTTGACAGTTCAGACCCTTGGCTGCTGTCAGCCTATATACGACGTTTCACCCAAGTCAGCCCTGTAATTTGTGAGATAAGCCTTGTGACACACGCACACATGACTGAATGCATAATCTCCTCCTGGCCTGGGTGGAGATTATCAATCAGAATTTAAATGAGAAGTGCTTGTAAACCTGACTCATTTTCACAGTCATTAGACTCATCAGCATGATAATGCCATCGCTTAGAGCCAGCGTGAGAAGCATAGCACACTGATGTCATGAACTGATCTGTTGGTAAGACAGGCTATGTCCTCCTTTGGACAGAAAAGGATTGCCTATTATTATGAGGTAATAGTATCTTATAGGGGAGCGCTTATTATGATGAGGTAACAGTATTTTAAATGAGAGTACTCATTATTATGAGGTATAATAGTATCTAATAGGAGAGTGCTTATTATTATGAGGTAAAATAGTAAATTATAGGAGAGTGCTTATTATAATGAGGTAATAGTATCTTATAGGAGTACTTATTACTATGAGGTAATATTATCTTATAGGAGTGTGCTTATTATTATGAGGTATACTAGTATCTTATAGGAGAGTGCTTATTATATTGAGGTAATAGTTTCTTATAAGAGAGTGCTTATTATCATTATTATTATTATTATTATTATTATTATTATTATTATTATTATTATTATTATTATTATTATTATTATAAGGTAATAGTATTGTATAGAATTATATTAGAATTAGAATATAATTTTTAATGGCTAGGTTTTTCCCTACTTTTCTGACTAATTAGCTTGTAGTGGAGAAAATGAAGTTTGGAGAAAGAGAAACATGGGTCATGATAGAGATTTGAACTCATAATGCATTGATTGCATTGTATGTTGGTTAAGGTATATACAACTCAGTGATCCACTAGGTCAGTCATACATTTTTTCAAAGACATTTATTTCAGCCTAAACATAACTATGGCAAAACCTTCTTATTTCGAAAAATTTACCGAGCCCAAACTGTTCTCTGATGGTCATCTACAGGGTCTTCAAGTGACCGTCATAGTCTTACATACTTCAGGGTGAAAAGCCAGCAATTAAAGAACAAAGTCAAATCTCTTTCCCTGCACACCCCCCACCATACATGAGGAGAACATAACGGAAGTCTTCTACCAGATCTGAGCTGAGGTTCTGAGGCAGCCGGTTTATCTAATGTCCCTTTAGAGTTTATCTAGACCCCCTAAGCTCTGCCAATAGAAAGGGAGGCCTTGGCACCGCTAAGTCTAGACCAAGATAACTTCTCACAGCTCTTTCCCCTCTCTCACCTACAACCCTAATTACCTGCTAAGAGGAATCTAATATTCATGGAGAAGTGTGGATCTGCATATCAGGTGGGAATTAGGACTCAATGTTTGCTTTGCCACATAGCTGCTGTGCATTTGATGTGCTAATGGCAAGCTACACTCACTTAGGCCTTTCATCATGGTAAAGCTAATATACTTTCTGGGCCAAGGGTTTGTGATGAAAGGGTTAGCACCGGAATGCTGATGATTCAGTCATTACATGTGAGTAAACAGAGTGACGGCTAATGTGGATTAAAAGCAGTTAGATCTTCTCTGAGTTTGGAATGGGAAATGAGGAGGGATTTTCAGGACTGATGATTCTGTTTAAGAGTCAGTATAATATACAAAAAAAGACCGTTTCAACTTCTGCTTATTAATTTACACCATAAAATATTAAATACAATGAAACACAGTGATGGATAAAAAAAAATATTAGGAATACAAGGCTCCTATTATATTGTTAAGTTATAACTGAAATAAATAAAGTAATTCAAGTAAACAAACATGCTATGAAAGGTCAGCACAAGGGGAGTCTGCTGTCTCACGGTGAAACAAGACTGCATGAGTCATTCTCACATGACAGCATTGCCTTGCTATGGGAACGTTGCCCAGTGAAATATTCCATGTGGCACCTGTGAAAGCCTGGTGTCACCTCGCACGCCTCAGCCACAAGAAAATAAAAACAAACAAGACATTTTAAGAATGACATGATTAAGAAATGGCTGAAATAATTTGACTTCTAAAAGAAAAAATGCAAGATTATTGATTCAGTGCTAGGATATTTTCTTGCTAATTCTGACTTCCTAATTCTTATTTTCTGGTATTATTGAGATGTTAGCGCTGTGTGAGACCAGTTCACACGTTCCTCCCATAGGGTCTTCACCTCCGATGCAGACCAGGAGTCAAATATGACACGGCGGTCTGTGGGAACATCAGCCTGGGGTCAGATCCACAACGTTTCTGGCCTACAGCTGCTCTGTGGGGCCACAGAGGGGTGAAGCCCCCATACGTTGGGCATGGGGGTCAATTGAGGGAATATCAAAAAAGAAGCACTTTTCATTGTGTTGATTTTGCTTTTGTCGTAGTAAGGCTCTAATTACTTAGATAAGACATCATTATGGTACATTATCGTGGTTGTTGTTGCATCATAAACACATAACAGTATCTGTAATTGATGATTAAGGGGCTGAATTATAGTGATACACAGTATTTCGTAATTATGATGATTTGAAGGCCATGCTACACAAATACTGCCAAGCTCTATATTGTACATACAACACATACATGTTATGCCAGTAAGTATTTATCACCATTGTGAGCGTATCTAGCTAATTTGTTGAAGGCTGGTTTTGTCTGTTAGCTAGTGCAATAGCACCAGTCACCTTGACAGAGCAGCTATTGGTTCCCATGCTAGAAGTGAGGGTCATAGGGCTGCTGTCTAAACAGGGGTGAGGTGTGAACTCCTCACACCTCACAGCTAGCCTGGCACACTTATCTGGCAGGGATGTGTGGCTTCAGCCAAAGCAGGAAATCTAATAACAGGGGGAAAAGAATAACACTTATGACTGGTGGATCTCACTGTCTCATGGTGCTAAATGCTCATTTGTGATTTTCAGTGATTAGTATGCAGGTGGTTTTCTAAGATATAATCTAATAATGGTCATTGATGGTCCAAAGAATGTTCTTCCAGTCATTCATTCATTCATTCATTAACATTGCATTTGTCTATAGTTGTTGTTATCATGATAATGCATAATATGTATTAATCCAGGAAGAGAAGGGTACATCATCAGGATTAATCTGATATCGAGTGACATTAAACTCACATAATTGAGGAGTGATTTGAGAGGGGATGCATCCCCATTCCAAAATGTGTACATGCATCCACACTATGTTAGTACGTTAGTTACATACTTCAGTGAAGATATGTAGGGACCGGACAATACACCATCTCCTATACACCCCGCGTTGATTTGAATAAATCACCCAAAAAGACACAATAATTCATAAGTTGGGGTCAGAGTTTTTTCTTGTCCTCATCTTGTACCCAGGTAAAACCGCTGTCCCTAACAGGCTCATCTTCTCAGGCTTATAGAGCATAGTGCGAATCAGTCTAGTTTATGTCCCCTTCTCTAGCTGCCATGTCACACCTCGTGTTGGAAAAGGTCTCTTTCCCATGGACCCCCTGCCCTGGGTGTCAGCCCAACTCCAAGATCTTCCCAGGCCCAGAGGTGGCTGCCGGAGGTGCAACCTCACACCTTACACCAGATATATGGAGCAGCCTCCCAGTTCTCCTCACTATCCTCTGCCTGTCTTGCCTGCAGCACACACATACAGACACAGACAACTGCCTGCTCAGAGAAGAAAACTTCTACTTGTGCCACTATTGTACTACAGCCATGGATGCATCTTACTGCTCCCCTCTCCAGCCTCAAGAGAACAGCCATTTTCTGTTTGACTGTGATGCGCTGCTGGGGAAGACCTACGATCCTGCTGCCTGTGACCCAGCCGCCGACCCAGGCTACTTCAGTGCCTGCAGCAGCCTGTCTCCTACCTCGTCTGTGGACTCCTTCTGCTTCTCCCCTACCTCTCGGCAGGGTGGAGGAAACGGACAGGAGGCCTTGGACTGCTTCGTCTTCAGTACGCCGGCAGCAGCTCATGTGAAACAGGAGCCACAGACTCTGCCTTGCCCTAGAGCTTCCACAACACCTCATTTTACCACCACCTCCACCACGAGGAAATCAAGGTCCAGATACCCGGGCAAAAAACGCCAGACAGCCAGCGAGAGGGAGAAGCTGAGGATGAGGGACCTGACCAAGGCTATGCACCACCTCAGGGCCTACCTGCCCCCCTCCGTGGCCCCTGCGGGACAGACCCTGACCAAGATCGAGATGCTGCGCCTCACCATCCGCTACATCTCCTACCTGTCGGCCCAGCTGGGCCTCAGCGAGGAGGAGCTGGAGCAGAGGAGTTCTTCAGGCTCCATGGACCAGTCTCAAACCCTAACCCAGATCCTGGAGCATCAGGCATCCAGCTATAGTCCACTGGAGACATGCTACAGTTCCATGGCAGCAGCGGACGAGGCCTGCACGTACCAGCAGAATACCCCCGCCGGGCAGTTCTCAACTCTACAACACTCATATCTGGTAGGTTTATATTCATGGTCACAGTCAATGTTCTGTAGCTTTTGATAAACATTTTAATATTGCCTTTGCCATTAAGGATTTATTACATTATCTTTTACATCTTTACTATTTATTTGTTTAATGTTCATACTGTATTTAAATTATAAGTGTCAAGTGCCAGTGTCAACAGACAGCTCATCGTCTATTGTTTCTCTTTTCTTAGATTTCCAGTGATGCCTGCTATGCTGCATCTGCAACACAGGAGTACTGGATGCCAACGCAGCAGCAAGAGCAGTGTTATTTCTCTGGACACTGCTAACAATCATGGCTACTATCAAGAGACTCTATCTCCTTATGAACTGTCATTGCAACAATGACGTCAAGTAAATTATAAGAACAATATTTCATTTTTTGTTATTTTAAACAAAATACATGTATTTTTATACTGTGTAAATATAATTTGATATTTATTTGTTTTCACAATGTGAATAGAGAAGAGAGATGGCTAATAAAAAATTATTATTTATCATTATTCCCCTGGAGCATTTTATTCAGTATTCTCTTCCTTTCTTTTTAATTCAAATAGTTTTCTGATTCTGATGCAATATTTTTGAAAATTTGCAAAATCAAGAAGTGTTTAGTTGCTGTAGTCTTGGTTAAAGGAACAGTTCAGTTTGTTTAAGCCTATCTGATTGGTCACAAAGTCATTTCAACATCATAGTCATTTCAATCCATACAAAAAGCACTGGGACCAGTGTTTTTCAGTTTTTTAGATATTAGAAGTAGAAATGGTTAGCATTTGTTAGCAATGCTAATGGAAGTAAATGGGGTCTGTTAGCGTGTATCTCCCAGTTTGTGCCAAATCAGATAGGCTTCTTAAACAAAGTGACCTCTTCCTTTAAGAGCATGTCAGATATATCATTTAGATAAACATTGGAGTTGTCAGTATGACAGAGAGGTGCTAAACAGAGGGATCCCATCCCGGCGGGTCTGTCAGGAAAGACCCCCACCAGGTTGACTAGCAGCTGAGAGCCGGGGGGAGGGGGGTATTTTATGTCTGCGCTCAGTAAACAAAGCTTGTGCTTGAAGCACAGCAGGGCATCTCTGATGGTATACATTTGGCCCTTGACATAACAGAATTGAAAACTGTCCAGATAATGTCATGATTATTATAATAGTATTATTGTCAGTGAGCAGTATGAGGTTAACATAGGCATTATCAAATTAAATGTTAGATTATTCAACTGTTTTTAGGGTATTGTGTCAATATAAATGAGAGTCCATGTCTTGACATTCAGAGGGAGGGTAATGTGAGCATCAGCTGTCAAGGCACAAGGAAGGAAGTGCTGTAAAGAGAGCGAGGCTGGGAGACCAGAGAGACACCAATACGACCATGTCACAGCTGTGTCATAGCAATAACTCTACAGCTGAGAGGCCTGCTGTCAACACAGAGAGGCACAAACAGTAAAACAAAACTTAAAGGGTAATGCTGCTCATTCTACCTTTTTAAGACCCCCAGAATTCACATATTATTGTTGTTATATTGTTATTTCCACAGCTTATGTCAGTTTAAGCAATATGTGATGACTATTTCTCCAAAACTAGAAACCGGAGAACAAAGACTTTAATCTGCGATGTTAGTACAGTTTGGACCTACTCCATTGACAATGAATGGGGGACTGACTGATTTGTGGATCCTGGATGATTATCTGTACTTTTACACCCAAGTGAGCTTCATTTTATGGAAGGGCTAACCAGAAAATGTGGTCATTCTAGAAAACAGTATATCACCTAGTTTCAGGTCAGACAAGAGTAAATGTTCACTAATGCAAACTGAACTGTTTCAGGGCCAAGGGAAATGAATTAATTGCTGGAATTAAATGGCATCCCCTTTTAAATATTATAGCAACTCCACTGATTACATCCAGTTTAGCAGGGGCTTGTGTCATCCATTTAACACATTTTGCACATAAAATAAGCAAATCATGACGTCAAAATATTTACCAATAAAAAGTTGTATTACTTTACATTGAAGAAAAATGTCCAACTTCATACAAATGTCCCACTCAAAATGAAAATTAACGTTTGGCTTCATGGCAATAAAAGGCAGCAATCATGAAATATTTGCATGATAAAAATATTTAAAATAATTTATATTTTAAGTATATCAGGCAAACTATTGTGTTTGAGTTAATAGGTTGGTGAGGCGGCTTCATCTATGAACCATTTGAGAACTTGGTCCTTGTTCAAGGCCACCCAGTTTATATTAGCCTTGGTTCTCTCCAGGGCCTGGTCCAGAGCTGCAGTAGCCGAACCAAATCCTCCCTCTGCATTGTCTGCTTTGAACTGCTGCAACTGTATAGAACCAAAGAACAAATTAACATGATATTATACCTATATAAAATCATAGGATCATCATTTTCATCATCACCATCATCATTATCATCAAGGTGAAGGGTGACATCATTATTGACGTTGTCCTCACTGGCGCTGTTGTCGTTGTCACCATTATATCATCATCATCATCATCATCATCATCATCATCATCATCATCATCATCATCATCATCATCATCATCATCATCATCATCAACATCATCATCATCATCATGAACAACATCATCATCACCATTATGTAGGATGTTTGATGAAATAAATGGGCTTAGAGTAAATTCCAAATGTTCTTATGTTACAAGCAAACAACAAAAGAGTAACTGTAGCCTACCTGTTTGTACTCAAACTCAGTAGCAAAACGTTTGGTCACTCCACTAATCAGTCTTGAAAAAGAAAATGATCCACCACCATAGCTAAAAAAATAAAAAAATAAAAAACTGATTAGAAAGGAAATAACTGACATTCACTCTTCTTACATTACTATATTAGCAACTAGTGAATCTATACACAATCTATACACAGTTGGTATATTCAGTGGTTACTCACTCATTGAATATAAGGTCCCAATTGGCCCGGATAAAGTCCCAAGCCAGGGGCTGCCCGATGACATTACCAGCAACATAAACAATGGAATAGGAGGCATCCTGCTTACGAATCTTCTCTGGATCCAGGCAATATTCAAGGTACCTGAAACAAAATCCTAATTAGGACAAGTCAACTGTATGCTCAATATGTACTATAAAAAAAAAACACTCTCACTGTCCAACCAGAACCCTACTAACCCTACTAACCTGTTTAACAGCCAGACAACCAGAACCCTACTAACCCTACTAACCTGTTTAACAGCCAGACAACCAGAACCCTACTAACCTGTTTAACAGCCACGGCTCCTTGGTGCAGGACAGTGCATACATCAGTTTATCGGCCTCGGAGGCTATGGTGGCATTCTGGTACATGGACCAGCCAAAGTCCCATTCCTCAATGCCTCCTGCTGCAATAGCACTGCAGTACACTGTGGACCTCAGGTTGGGATGAATCCTAGACAGACCAAGATAAGATTACTTTATTTGTCAATTACACAAGGCAACTGAAATGTGTTCTCTGCATTTGACCCATCCTAAGGAGCAGTGGGCAGCCACAGTGCGGCGCCCGGGGACCATCTCCAGTTGTAATGCCAGTACCTCTGGTTAAGGGCGATGGCAGGAGCATATATCTAGCATACATTATGGTGTGGGGGAAACCGGAGGACCCGGAGGAAACCCACGCAAACACGGGGAGGACATGCAAATTCCACACAGAAAGGCCCCCCACCGGGGTTTGAACCCAGGACCTTCTTGCTGTGAGGCAACAGTGCTAACCACTGCACCACCGTGCCACCGACCAAGTGTCATGGTCATAATGAGAATGAGG
>OMKL01143805.1:0-13049 GCA_900302295.1 Parasudis fraserbrunneri | reverse complement strand
GTATATGGCTATTGCACGTTCATAAGGATAAGGATAAGGCATTTGGTCCGAGTACCAATCTATTTAAGATGGTCTAATAACAATCTACAAGTAACCGGGTTTCAGTCAGTCAGAGCCAGTCAGAGCTAATTTAGCTAACTGCTACTTGTACTGAATACTAATAGCGCGTGACATCAGCTGTGGGGAAATCGGCTGATATAAGATAAAATCTTGTTTGGAATAGAAATGCACTTGGGGAAGAGAAGCCAAAGGATAATAGGGATATGCAGATATATGTTTAGGCTTTCCAACATGACACAGCTGGTGTAACGTCATGTTAGCCACTAGTCAGTAGCCTGACAGTCAGACTACAACTTGCTAGCTAATGCTAACTGATTAACGTTACTGACTAATGTTACTAGTGTCAGTGCCCAACCACACTTGTTACTGATCTCTTGATGGCATCATTGTTTATGAATAACTTATACATGGATTTATAACAGGAGGTTATTGAAAAGTGTTACTGATCTCTTGATGGCAGTGCTAATGAACAGCTTAAAAGATTTTTATAACAGGTTATTGTGAAGTATTACTGATCTCTTGATGACAGTGCTAATGAATAGCTTATAAATGGTTTATAACAGGTTATTGTGAAGTATTACTGATCTCTTGATGACAGTGCTAATGAATAGCTTATAAATGGTTTATAACAGGTTATTGTGAAGTATTACTGATCTCTTGATGGCAGGACTCACCAGTGCGGGGGCATTGACCACAGGGACATTGTAGCCATACAGGAAGGACGAGCCCAGGGCACTGAAGAAGGCTGCAGCTCCAAGAGACACTGTGATACGTGTCTGCTGGGGGTACACACACACACGCACGCACGCACGCACGCACGCACGCACGCACACACACACACACACAGACACACACAGACACACACACACACACTTTAAATATATTTTTTGAATTTGCAGATCAAATCACATAGGATTCATACGAGGACAACCTAATGGACCTATGGACAACCAATCTCAAATTTAAGCACCACTGTATCTCTGATCTTTATTGACAAAAGTGATATTACGAGTATTTGTAATATTGGAAAACACATCACAAGTAACTCACACACATGTTTAGGTAACATGAGCATGGTGAAGATGTGGTGTGGGTACTTAACAGAAAGAAAGAATTGATACATTCATCACTTCATCCCATATGATTTTCTTACCTAAAATGTATCTGCATTATCATTGGGTCAGAAATTTTTACCTGTGTCACCACCTAATTGTTTTTGTAGATTTTTTTGGGACAAAATTGTATTATACCACATCATTTTGACAAACCATGTTAGGTAATGTTTAGTGATTTACATGAAGGGTCATGTATATGAGTAGTAGTAGTAGTTGTTGTAGTAGTAGGAGTAGTAGTACTAGTAGTAGTATGACGTACCTTTCCTGTTTGAGTTAGAGTTTTGTCATTGACGTTGTTATTGTTCTCCAGGCTGGTGTTTTGGTCTGTGTGGTTGTTCTCCAGGCTGGTGTTTTGGTTTGTGTGGTTGTTCTCCAGGCTGGTGTTTTGGTCTGTGTGGTAATTCTTTTCCTGGGTCTGCTGGTTGTTAGTTTGGACATTCTCGTCTTGGTTATCCATGTTCTGTTTTAAGTGTTGATGCTGAAATGAGAGAAACTAGTTGTGGAGTGGTCAAATGAAAGGTAGAGAAACTATGATCTCTAGTTGGTCATCAAGATATGTCAAAACAAAACAAACAAACAACTTTCAAAGTAGTATTCAAGTTTCAAATTAATTTAAAATGTCAAAATAAAATTTATTTATCTTTTATGTACTTGAATAGAACATACAGTATTTTCATGTAACTCATGAAGTTCATAATATTTACTAACCTGTATACCATGAATTTATATAGAAAATAATTATATTAGCTTAAAAAGGTGGGAGGAATTCCTGTATAAATACCAACACATCTATAGGAATCAGCAAATATCTAGATATAAACAGTTATGTGTGATACTGTTGCACAGAAATATCCAGATATACAAATATATCAGTAATATATATATATATATATATCTCACTACATTAGCATTATCAACCAACATGAAAGGCTTTATTGTAGAAATGAGTAAAAATGACTTTACATTTACATTGTTAGAAAGGTTTAATCAAATAAAACTGTTGCTAAATTCAAATTCTTCCTACTTCCAGCTGTTCTGACAATTTGCCTTTTTGGTCATTTATTTTATTCTTTATCCATCTGATTTATATTCAGATGTATATATTTTTAATCTAACATATGTTTACATTTGTAATCTGTATTATTTATTTTTACATTTTCTTTTACTTTACTTTATCTCTGTGTCTGATTTGCCCTCAAAATATATGAGGATGTGTGGTTTATTTGACATATACTGTACTTGTAGTAATATTGTATTAGTTTGTATACTTGTAGTTTGTTGTGAAAAGAATAAAGGAAAGTCAGGTACAAGTATGTTACCTACAGAGATTAAGCTCATTAATGGCCAGAAGAAGTGCTTGATCAGTTATTTAATGGCTAGAAGAAGTGTTTGATCAGTTATTTAATGGCTAGATGAAGTGCTTGATCAGTTATTTAATGGCTAGAAGAAGTGCTTGATCAGTTACTTAATGGCTAGAAGAAGTGTTTGATAAGTTATTTAATGATTAGAAGAGGTGCGTGATCAGTTATTCGATGGCTAGAAGAAGTGCTTGATCAGTTATTTAATGGCTAGATTAAGTCTTTGATAAGTTATTTAATTATTAGAATTAGAAGCTAATATCAGCAGTTGTTAAGATTAAAGACAGTCAGCCAAGATACCTTGGAGCACATTTGCATTGTATAACATAAATTAATCAGTATCATAAATTAATCAGCATGATAGTAACAATGTCATGTGACATTATCTATCAACATTACCTAGCAAAACTTAACATTATGTAACACATGGTCCTCAGTTTCAGAAACAGCCACAGAGAGTGGAGCAGCAGCAGGTCCCTCATCTGTTACTGAGGACATGAGACAAGTTGAGCTCATGAGGTGGCTACTAAAAGTTCAATCATTTGACATTGTGGTGTCGTGGTAAAGACAGTTAAACTTTGGAGTGATATTTAGCCCCTTTCCCAGTAAGCTAGCATGACATGTCTTTTATCAACGGATTCGATACCACTGGCTAGCTGGCTAGCTGAAAAACAGAGCCTGCAACGACCTTCAAAAGACAGCAATGTTAAAGGGGCAGTTCACCCAAAATAAAAAATCAAACATATTTTCCCCCTTACCCAGAGTAATATCTATCCATCCAAATCATTTTGGTGTGATTTGCTTAGTTTTGGAGATATCTGCTGTAGAGATATCTGCCGTCACTCCAATACAATGGAGCTGAATGGCACTTGGCTTGTGACTCTCAAAGCACCAAAGAAAAAAATACATTTGAAAAACTCAAAGGCAATGTTCCTTTGCAGAAATCATGACCCTCAAGATAATCCACAGACCTTGTTGTGAGCAGTTTCATGTAGAAACGATTTTCTACTGAACTACACCCCCATAATAATGAATGTAATTCAGATCATAAAACTCTGTTTTACTCCAGTGTTTACACAAACAAAACCTTTTACAACCACAAAATACAGCAAATACAATTTCAAAACTCATATTTGCATGTTGCAATAGTTCAGTCAATCAACTAGAGAATGAAATTAATTCTAATTTATTTTCTTTCGGTGGTGGGGCTACCTATTTGTTTTTCGTTTGGATCACTGAGTGGGCCTTTAAAATATACATGGTCCCTGTTTAATGAAGTTGAATCACTTTGTATGAAACTGAACTGAATTGAAAGCAGAAAATGAATATTTTTAGAAAGAAAATGACTCCTGTGAACTTTTCACTTCAAAGTCGATGGGAAATTAAAGTGTAGAACTATGGGGCCACCGTGTCAACTCAAGTCAAGTCAGATTTATTTGTATTGCACAAAATCATGTTATATGTCTAAATGGGCTTCACATGCCCAAAAAGGTACAACATCCCCTGGCTAAAGATAGAAGATAAGGAAAAAGTCCCACAGAAAAAAACCTAAATAGGAAAAAAAGGGAGGAAACCTTAGATGGGCAATTCAATGAGAGATCCCCCCAACCAGGTTGCAATAGGTGTTGAAGTGGGCAACAATTTTGAAAAGAAATACAATAAGGGAATAATAATAGTAATGATAATAATAAAAATAATAGTGATGATAAACAATACATGGAAAATCATAGAAAGGCAAAACAGGTAAGCAGAGACAACAGGGCATGACGTCCATAGAGATGGCATCAACAACGTCCAATGAGTAACCACTCAGAATGATCATAGAGCAACACAATGAACACATGACTTTGTGAGACGGTAAAGGAACGTCCACACTAACAATACATAAACTAAACAAACTCAACTTTCTAAGAGGCTGAGTTTATCCCAGACCAGACATGGCTATGGTAGGCCATAAGAGAGAGAGAAGAGATGGGTCTTAAGCTTGGATTTAAATATATCAACAGAGCTTGCCTCCCTGACTACGGCAGGGAGTTTATTCCACAGATAGGGGGCACAGTAAGAGGATGCTCTGTTGCCCGCTGATTTCTTCTTAACTCTAGGGATAGATAGGTACCCAGCATTTTGTGATTGGAGGGCACGTGCCGGCAAATATCGTGTGATGAGGTCTGATAAATACAGTGGCGCAAGTCCATGCGATATTTTATATGTGAGCAGCAGCACTTTAAAGTCTAGCCTGGATCTGTCACCAGTTAAGTACACCTTATATCTTCAAAAGTGCATTCCATTCATATTTTATTTCTCCGCAAGCGTGTAGCTGGGTCAGGGCAGCTCAATGAGACATCAGAATAGGGATGGATGGGACTGAATATGTAATATATCTATATGTATGTATATGTATCTGTGCTGATGCAGGTTCTGAGATAATCACGTTCACAATGAATCTTAGATAAATCTTATACTGAAGAGGGCTTAAAGGGACAATTCAGATGTATGAAGATGCTCTGATTTATCAAGAAAAGATGGTTCTTTTAGTCCACTCAAGGACAGTGTACGCAATGTTTTTGTAATAGACACTGAAAGCAATTGGTTAGCATCTGTTAGCAATATTAGTGTAAGTCAATGGGTCTGAAAACAAATTTCCCTGGAAAATCATATTTAAAAGGGAGAAGCTGTAATGCTGTTGAACAGTGACCTCAAGGCAAAAAAGCCCCGCTTGATACTGCACTTTGTTTAAATTTTTTGTTTTTGTCTGATGTGTGGGGTTAGCATTGAGTGGGGATAGGGGAGGGGTTGCTATTGCTGGCCAAACCTCAGGCTCTGCTAAGAGAGGTCTGGAGAAATTCACTGTTTAAAATCTCCAACCCACACATCAGACCAAAACAAAAGAAATAAAAAAAAAAGTGCAATACCAAGCGGAACTCTTTTTCATAGAGGTCGCTGTTTGATGGGATTACAGATTCTACCTTTAAGGCCGTCTGCATCGTAACTATGTTGTCAAATAGTTGGAAAGTTGTGAAGATGAAAAAAAAATCCTTGAAATGAGTTTCATTCATGACCTCAATGTCAGATTACATTGTGTAACACACAGACAGACACACACACACACAAGCAGATTCAGGAACATGTACTTCCAGTGATCAAATCTGACAGTGCCTTGGAAAGCACCATTTCCACCCAGTCACCTTGACCACACCATGTCCTTGAGGTGAATTTTACATACCAGTCTTTTTTCATTTGGCTGATGGCTCCATCTAAGGCGCCTTTGTAGCCCCTATAGATTCTGCCAATTCAGTCACTTCAATCTTAGGAACCTACTACAAACCTACCTTTACCCACAGATGTTTTATTAATTTGTATAGGCTGTTACAGTAGTGTGGCAGTAGACCGTCCCGAAAGCAGGTGGAGGGTAAGAGTACTGCAGGCTAGATGAACTTAGAGGGCGTGACAGTGTGTGTGGGAGGAGATGGCAGATTTAACCTGTGTGCATTGATTACCTCAATGTGCAACAGGTGCGCACATATGCTATGTATTTATTATTGTGCAATTACCTTTTCCTCTCTAAGTTTAAGTTAAATTATCAACTTAATAAAGTTATATTTTATACATTTGTTTTGATCTTAGAGTTTGTGAAGCACTGTTAATTGACTGTATTGAAAGGTGCTATATAAATGAAAGTTCACTTCCTCTTTTCCTTAATTTACTACCCTCAAGAAAAAGGTAAAGTATAATTGACTACCTTGACTTGTCATGTAGGCTATAACTGGTTGCTATGGTGATTGAACTTGAAGCCGGCAGTGGCTATGGGCAGGGGTGGGCTCGGCCCAATCAAACGTGCGTCTTGCCCACCCAATCAAAAGTTAAGCATTTTTTTTTTATAATTCTTTTTGTTCAGCCAATGGAAAAATAGCACAGAAAATACGCATACCATTTCTAATTTCTGACTGGGTGGGCAGCCTACAGCCCACTGTCAAAGAATTCTGATGCAAACCCGTCCATTCTACAATCTATCACTTTGATTGATGTGTTCTGGACCAATAGTATTCAAGAAAAGTGGGAAAAACGACCTCCCCCATCTGTGTACGGAAGAACACTGGCTTCTACAAGGTTCCGTCTGTATAGACTGACAGAATCAACCGACAAAGTTCAGTACAGTACAAAAACCAGGATTTTACACCGTGAAACTGTATATGTTTGTATTACTCATAAACTGTTAATTTATGTAAATGTTTTTGTATGATGAGCAAACAGTATCTCTCATCCTCAGTCAGACAGCGAGCGGAGCAAACTGGGCAGCATCATCTTGACTTGATATTTCAAAAATCTCTCATTTCAAAGCATCATTGAAGAAAAGCTTGGAGTTTGGATATGATATATTACACTGCATATGATGAGTCAGCAGGCTTGCCCTGTTGTCTTTATCTCTATCTCTATCTCTATCTCCATCTCTCTCCTTCAGGGCATACCTCATGCATGACATCGTAACCTCAATACTCCCACACAACTGTGGTCACACCGATGTACTTATGGATATGCATGTGTGTGTGTGTATGCGTGTTAAGTGTGTAGTGGCTCGTGTTGCAATAAATATTTTCCTTTGAGTGAGGTGAACTTATATAGCACCTTCCATGAAGTCATCTCTCTCTCTCTCTCTCTCTCTCATTTACTTCCCCCTCCCTTTCTCCTTTTCTCCTCCACCATCACTCTCTCAATGTCTGTAGCCTGAGGGCAGCTTTCTCTGGTTGGTGGAACACTGACATCATGCCAAGGTCACAGGAACATATGTTCTTAGGGATGGGGGAGGCTGCAGTGACAAGGTCAAGGTTCATTTTCCCAAGTCTCTTGATCCAGGCTACAAAAATGACCATGCCATCAGACACACACAGATGGAGTTAAGATGGGACAATGACCGCTGTCCCCTTTGCCCCTACTACTTACAGTGCCCTCTCATTATGGAGTTTGGAGTAATGGGCTTGTGACCAAAAGATTACCACTTTAAACCCCAGACTGGGCAGGGGTTCGTAGTTAAAGGCCTCATGAAACGGCATTTTAGAGCCATCAAACTTCATTAATGTGACATATTTCTGAGCGAAACAGGATAGACAGGTGGGACCTGATATCAGGAAGGTTTTGATATGATCTTTCAAAAGTGGGCGTGACATCACCATAAAAAAGCTGTACGCTAGCTAGCCTACACATCAGGCATGCTAAGCAGTAAGACACTAGCTAGCCCTCCCTTTGCTGCTAGTCCCCATTTGTATATGGTCTTAATCAGACAGGAATACTAAGCCCCCCAGTGAAAATGGCTAATAAAGTCACTGTGTGTGCTGGGGTCTCATCATGCAATGAATTCCTGGACATGTCATCATATGAAAGTATAGGAATAATACTATTTTCTTTGTTTCTCTTTAAAGCCACAAAGCATATGTTAGCTAGCCACAAACCAACACATGTACACACACAGCCCCTTTATTGCCATGCAAGGCTCATTTTGTGGAGGGGTCCTGTTGGCTGGTAAAGACAAAATCATCTTTTCCTAACATTACTTGAATGACATTGCCAGGAATTCATTACATGATGAGAGACAAGACCAACACACCACCATGGTAAGTCGAAGTGACTTGATAAACAATTTTTACCTGGAGGCTTCTTTGTCTACTTATTAATGTGTGTGCTTCAGACTCCCATGCAGGCTAGATGGTAGGGTAGCCAAAGGATGCTAGGAGCCGGCTAACTGATGCTAGGTAAGTCTTCATTCAGTTTAGACTGCAGTGAATAAATCTTTGGATGAAGTAAATGGTTTTTCAGTGAATATCTTGCTTACAACAAGGTAACAACAGTTTTATGTTTCTAGGTGGAATATTTAGGCTGCCATAAATTTGGAAATAATTTTTTTAGTGTTTTCCAGGAAATGTCAAACTCTAAAATACCATTATGAATACTTACAAAACAACTTTCTTTTCATTGTTTGATTTTTTGTTTAGGATCGCCATTAGCTGGTGCCATAGCAACCAGCTAGTCTTCCTGAGGTCCACATTAAAACAATCGCAAGTAAAAACCATACAATTGCAAATACAAAAGATTTCTTTTTTTTTTTCTTTTTTTTTATGTCACAATAATCAGAAATATGATGAGAAATAAATAATTACAAATAAAACTAATAAATAGGACACCTGAGATGGCATACAAAACAAAACAAAACAAAACAAAACATACAAACAGCACAGCCAGCAAAACAAATTACAGTCTTAAACTAAATTTGAGTTTCTTTTTAAAAAACGATTTACTATAAATGCAACAGAGGTTTCGGGGCAGGTTATTCCAGAGAGATATTGATCTATAAATAAAAGATTGCAGTAAAGTATTAGTTCTCAGATGAGGCAGTACAAGCTGACCATATCTCAACCTTCTCGTGTTATGATCATGCACAGCATTACTACAAGCAAATTGTTTTACTACTAATGACTGACTTGAACAATACAAGTGTATTAGATGTAATCTCAACTGTAAGCCAGGAGAGACAAGCATGCATTCGATTCACGTTGGAGCTTAGTAAACAACCCAGAACCAACCGTGCTGCCCTGTTTTGGACAACATGGAGCTTCCTGAGCCTGAACAATAGTCAAGGTGACATAAAACTAAACTTTGAACAATCTGACATAGAAGGGGACGAGCAACAAAGGAAGCACATTTCCTGGAAATACCAACTGCTCTTCCCATCTTTGAAACAATATAATTTCTTGTAATGTGATGAGACCAATATAGAGTGCGATCCAGCATCACTCCAAGGAGTTTAGCACTTTCAACTTGTTGAACTATTGAATTACATTACTTTAAATCAAGCTTTGGGCTTCTAGATAACCTGTGCCTTGTTCCAAACACAATACTTTTTGTCTTAGAGATGTTAAGGACAAGTCTATTACATACTATCCAGTTATGCACAACTTTGAGCTCTTTGCTCAAGACTTCATTACGTACATTGCATGATGGTGCAGCATGATACAAGGTGATATCATCAGCATAAAGAACTATTTTGGTCAGTAGCCCAAGATAGATCATTGATAAATACTGAGAAGAGCAGAGGTCCCAGGCAACTGCCCTGTGGAATACCACACTCTAGACTTGTTGGGACAGATACTGGCGAATAGGTGATAACCAGTGCAAGACATGTGATAAACAAGCTTAAACAGCGATTTTGATTTCATGAGACCTTTAAAGGACCAGTGTGTATTATTTAGGGGGATCTATTGGCAGAAATGGAATATAATATACATAACTATGTTTTCATTAGTGTATAATCACCTGAAACTAAGAATTGTTGTGCTTTCGTTCACTCAGAATGGGCCCTTCAAATCTACATAGGAGTGGGTCCTTTCCATGGAGTGCACAATTTTGTTAGTAGCTGAGCAAGTAGAAACAACACAATTCCCAACGTCTGAATGTGGAGAACATCATTTCTCTGGTGTTTTCCAGTTGTGATCATTCATTCCAGTAATTGCATTCATTCCAGTAATTGCCTCCCTCTCATGAGTTCCACCGAAATGACCCAGACGTGAAGAATTGCAACACAGACATAACAAGTTCAAAATATAATTTGATGAATGTATTCCACAATAATTAAATATCTACATGTTCTAGATATTGTAATAATCACAAAAAACAACAAAAGAAAAAAACATTTTAAGGCATTTTACTTACAAGAATCAGGACAAATCCAGTCCAATAAAACAAAGAGATGTTGCTTGAAGAAAGGTTGGCAGGTTGTGAGTTAATGTATAGTGCGTTTCTGACATAGATAACATCACATTCACTTTACCTCCGCATTCTGCATATTTACCATCGTTCCAATACTCGTTTACACTATCACCCTGATAGTGACACACACACACACACACACCCATCGCTACCATTGAGGACACCGAGGCCATGCCCTCTGTATTTTTTCTAGTTCTTTTTTTTCTCTTTTTAAATAGTGCTCTGAAGTTAGGTTACATCTAGGTGAGGGGAAAGTTAAGTTAGCAGGCTAAAGCAATAAGCTATCCAACAGTGTTTACTTTCTTCACTGGGATAGAGGGGGAAATTAAGAGATTCAAACAAACACAGCTCTTGTCATGGCAGACTTGGTCAAAACCTGGCTCACCAAATGGTCTATGTCATGCCCTCCAAGTCCATCTAGCCCGCAGTACTCTTCTCCTCCACCTGCTCTCTCTCTCCCTCTCTCTCTCTCTCTCATTATAGGAGTGGAGTCAGGTGCGTTGGAGTCAGGCTACCAGCTGCCTATCATCATCTCATCTGTAGCCCTGCCATAAAGACCCAGTCCAGACATCACTACTCTGCCAGATCGTAGACTCAGTTGTACTGTTAGTCACGTTCCAGCCTATGCTCGTACATTTCTGTATTTTCGTATCCTGTCCTGTATCTCAATCCCGTTTCCCTGTGCCTGCAGCTGCACCAGCCTGACTCCCGCCTCCCACTCCCGCTCCTAACCTGCAGCGCTCTGTTGCTCCTGGATCACTCTCCTACGTCTTGGGGAATCTCCCGGCTCCGGGGTCCCCTGTCTCCTACCTGGAACCCTCTCGCTCAGCATTCTGCCCGTCTCCGTTCCGCTAAGGAGCGCTGCCTGGTTCCCCTCTGCTCTCGCGCCTGGACTCTGCTCTGCCCCTCTCTGCCTTGGCCCTGTTCGCTACCATCAGTGTTTGCTAATAAATATCCCATATTGGGTCTGCCTCTGTGTCTGCACCTGGGTTCCACTGCTTGACAGTGACAGTACGATCTGGCCATGGAATCGAACCCAGCAGATGCAGAGGTCCACCAAGCGATAATCAACCAAGGCACTCGGCTGGGCCAGCACGAACAAGCACTGTCTGAGGTGGGTGAAAACGTAAAGGCTCTCATCGCAAGCCAGAAAGACGTTTGCTCTGCGCTAAACAGCCTACGCGACCGGTTAACCCCACCAGATCCTCACACCGTCCCGAGTCTGTCCTCTCACTCACCCCCCTCTGCAGGTCCCTCTCCACTCTGCGAGCCATTATATTTGAGCAACAGCCCCATACTTGTGTTTCCAACTGATCACAGATGTCCTACCTGATCGGCTTGTCGAAGGGTCCCGATCTCGAATGGGCCACCGCTGTATGGGAGAAACAAACTGCCGTCTGCTTCTCCTAAGTAGACTTTACCCAAGAGATGCACAAGGTCTTCGACCATCTCGTCCGTGGTAGGGACGCGGCCAAGCGTCTTCACTCCCTTCGACAGGGCTCCCTTGGCGTGGCTGAGATGGCCGTCGAATTCCGCACCCTAGCGGTGGAGAGCGGGTGGAACAATGAGGCGCTTCAGTGTGTTTCAGCTTTGTGACAGCATAAAAGATGAGTGTGTCTCGAGATGAGCCTGAGGATCTTGAACAACTTATTTCTCTAGCTATCCGCATTAGATAATAGGCTCCGTGAACGCCGTGGGCTTGTATTTCCTCACTGGGATCATCCGTAAGCCTGATCTGGGAATGTACTGGTCCACAAATAAAGTGGTTGCTACCCCCCATTTCAACAGGACAATGTCTCGCAACCGGTTTCAGCTCCTAACCAGATTCCTTCATTTCAGTAACAATGAGTCAATTGATGCAGACAGGTTGTACAAAGTCCGGCCAGTTTTAGACTACTTGCTAGGCAAATTCAGAGCGATGTATACACCAAGTCAAAACATCAGTATTGATGAGGGTATGCTTCTGTGGCAAGGGCGCCTAACATTCAAAGTGTACAACCCACAGAAACCCATAACGTATGGGATAAAGTCGTACATTCTCTGTGACCTCGAGACAGGTTACTGCTACAGCATGAAGCCCTTCTTGGTGACTTAGCAGGGCATGGTTAGACTGTATATGGACAACTACTATAACTCAGTTGCAATGTGTGCACGTCTGCTGGAGTGTCAAACCCATGTATGTGGGACTCTGAGGAAGAATAGGGGCGAACCACCTGCTACCATGGTTACCAATCTGAACCTAAAGATGGGGAAAACTGTTATGCAGCACAATGGTAGCACCATGGTATTGGCCTGGCGGGACAAAAGAAAAATAATGTAAAAATGGTTTCAACTATGCACCAGGACACGATGGGAGAAAGGCAGCAGAGAGAGGGTGACACACCTAAAGCCCACATGCATTGTTGACTACAATAAGAACATGAATGGTGTCGATAGACTGGACTGGAATACAGTGTACTATCCCTTTGCTAGGAAGTCATGCAGGGGGCCCTATAAATTTGTAATGTATTTGTTTCAGATGTGTTTTTACAACAGCTTTGTACTCTACAAAGCTAAACGCCCAGGGGGAAAGTGTAAAACTTGAATGGATTTCATCCTAAATGTTGTCACTGCATGGACCAGTTCACTGTTCTGCCTGTTCTGTTCCATTTCACAAAAATGCATTTATCTCAGTTTCTATTCCCAGACTGCCGTTTTTGGTGAAAGCAAGCTGTATTCAACCGCTAATGCCTACATTACGGAACATGCTAGAAACTAACCT
>OMKL01143800.1:0-10476 GCA_900302295.1 Parasudis fraserbrunneri | reverse complement strand
CAGTACAGCATCTACTGGTAGCACTGCCTCTCTCGCCAGTACAGCCTCTACTGCATCAACTGTCAGCACTGCTTTTACAGCCAGTACAGCCTCTACTGGTGGCACTGCCTCTACAGCCAGTACAGCCTCTATTGCAGCAACTGCCAGCACAGCCTCTATGGCCAGCACTGCTTCTACTGCCAGTACAGCCTCTACTGCATCAACTGCAAGCATAGCCTCTATGGCCAGCACTGCCTCTCCCGCCAGTACAGCATCTACTGGTAGCACTGCCTCTCCCGCCAGTACAGCCTCTACTGGTATTACTGCCAGTACAGCCTCTACTGCATCAACTGCCAACACTGCCTTTACTGGTAGCACTGCCTCTACTGCCTCTACCGCCACTACAGCCTCTATTGCAGCAACTGTCAGCACAGCCTCTACTGGTAGCACTGCCAACACTGCCTCTACAGCCTCTACTGGTAGCACTGCCAGTACTAGCTCTACTGGTAGCACTGCCTCTACCGCCAGTACAGCCTCTACTGCATCAACTGTCAGCACAGCCTCTGTATCAACTACCAGCACAGCCTCTATGGCCAGCACTGCCTCTACAGCCAGTACAGCTTCTACTGCATCAACTGTCAGCACAGCCTCTGTATCATCTGCCAGCACAGCCTCTATGTCCAGCACTGCCTCTACAGCAAGTACAGCCTCCTGGTAGCACTGCCTCTATCGCCAGTACAGCCTCTACTGCCTCTACTGCCTTAACTGTCAGCACAGCCTCTGTATCAACTGCCAGCACAGCCTCTATGGCCAGCACTGCCTCTACAGCCAGTACAGCCTCTACTGCATCAACTGTCAGCACAGCCTCTGTATCAACTGCCAGCACAGCCTCTATGGCCAGCACTGCCTCTACAGCCAGTACAGCCTCTATTGCAGCAACTGTCAGCACAGCCTCTACTGTATCATCTGCCAGCACAGCCTCTATGTCCAGCACCGCCTCTACAGCCAGTACAGCCTCTACTGCATCAACTGTCAGCACAGCCTCTATTGCATCTACTGCCAGTTCAACCTCTACTGCTAGCATTGCATCTACGGCTAGTACAGCCTCTACTGCTAGCTCTGCCTCTACATTCGGCACAGCCTCTACTGCTAGCACTGCCACTTCAGCCAGCACAGCCTCTACTGTATTAACTGCCAGCACAGCATCTACTGCCGCTACAGACAGTGTATCCTCTACTGGTAGCACTGCATCATCTGCTAGCTCCACAGCCAGCACAGCCTCTACTTCTAGCACAGCATCTACAGCCAGTACAGCTTCCACAGCATCTACTGTATCAACTGCTAGCACTGCAGCTACTGGCAGTACAGCCTCTACTACTTAAACTGCTAGTACTCCATCTATCGCCAGTCCAACCTCTATCTGTATCAATTCCTAGCAATACTGCTAATCCTGCCTCTACAGCTAGCACTGTCCCTTCCGCCAGCATCGCCTCTACTACTAACACTGTCACCACAGCTAGCACATCCTCTACTGCTAGCACTGCCTCTACAGCCAGTACAGCCTCTGCTGCATCCTGTTTGGCCTGCCACCAGCATGATCCATGGGTTCAATATTCTTTGACCTACTAAATGTATTTTGGTGAGTACATTCCAAATTTTGCGCATTTTCACACATTTCAGCTGAATGATTTCATTATACACGTTTGTTTCCTTCTAGGTCCACCACTTGGTGTGATTGAATGGACAACGTCTGGGTGGCCAAGTTTTGGCAATTTAAATGTGAAATAAAGTCTCTGAACACACCTTCCTGCATCATTATTTTACAGTTTTTTGTATTTATCCTAAGTTTTCATTAGTATCTGGTAGCAAGCATTAAAAAAAATCTGAGTTTCTGACTGACCAGTGGTTCTTTTTGGTATTACACTTTGTATCATAATAGTTAGATGGTAATTTAAGTTTTACCATGGTACCGGCCATTGTGTAGATAAATTCTCATGATACTGCCATGGTAAAAGTCATGCATCACTGTGGTGCCACCTTTGCACTTAAAAAATACCATGTGTAATCCAATTTAAATTAATATCTATGGTATTTTGGTCACTATCAGTGACCAATAAATGATGGAAATGCCATGATATCTTTGTTTGACTTAATTGTGAGTAATATATCCCCCTTCCAATGTCACCTCAGTGTTGTAGGTAATGGGTGCTGGAAGACTCGAGGAATTCAAACAAAGGGGTAGCCTCTACTGAACCAGAATATGCTGTTTGAGGACATATTGATTTTCTTTTGCTCAAATGTAATGACGAGCTCTTAGAGGGACTGATGGTATAAAATTAATTACTTTTTCTTTTTTTTTCTTTTTTTACGGCTTATAGCTGGCAAAGCTTTACATGGGGAAAATGTTTGAACACTGGAGTAGAACAGACCCGAGTTATGATTGGTAAAGAAAATTCAGAGGCATATTTTTCATTTACAAATCTCAAGTATATGTAAATGTATTCTAAATATAAAAAAAAAAAAAAAAATGCTTTGCTTTGGGTGCACTGTGGAGTAGGTTTCAATGTTTATTTCAGGGCTTTTACAGACTGAATGCCCCCCAAAACTTAACGGAAGTTATCACCAAGGTCAGCAGCACAATGATGACATTTTTGATGATGGCAGCAAGCAGGGGATTCCTGGATAAAAAGATTCGATTTCTATTTGTACTTTTCTGAGTATACTTGCGATGTATTTTTGGCACTTATGTGCTTTAATTTACTAATCCAAAGCATGTTTCATATGATGGTCATTCATATGCTGTAAGTGTAATCTAAGTAAACTTTTAAAAACAAAACGGAACAAAGTGAAGTTTACTATTTTGGTAGGCAAAAGTAACCAAAAAGACATCAAAGGTATAACTTCAATATATTTAATCACGTTAAGTACAATCGTCACCACACTAAACACAACTTACCTGGTTTTAATTTAACATAACTTTAGGTGAATGAATACATGGAAAGGATACTTTTTATTTAAATTTTATTAAAATATTTTACCTGGTATCCCTGTATCAGTGGTTTTCAGGCTTTTTTTCTTTTGTAGCGAGGTCCCCAAATTGCTACACATTAGGCTGTGGACCCCCATTTGATAAGAGTGTCTCTGGGACCCTCATTTGAGCAGATTCGGGTTAAATGTTCCTGTTTCCTGCCGCAGACGACGCCCACCAAGGGGACTACAGATGTATTTATCACACTGATGTTTTTTCTAATAACTTTTCCTCTGAGAGCGAGACCCTCTCTCTCACTGTCACAGGTAAATTGCAATCGTTCGCCTGCTAAAGTGCATTTCTACAGCGCTTTTCTAGTGCCAGTACTACTCGAAGCACATTGTTCAGTATGGGAGGTCCACCTGTGGGAATTAAACCCTTAAACGGAGTCAAGCACTCTACCCACTGAGCTACACAGGACCTGTGGACCGTCAGGCTATGTGATGTAGAGCAGTGGTTCTCAACCAGGAGGCCAGGGACCCCCAGGGGTCCTTGATGGGGGGGCCCAGAAAACGAGGAATAGTTTATTTTCACTGTTCACTGACTAGAAGTTAGACCCCAGTGAAAGAATATATAAGAATGGCTATTCAGACCATAGGTTTCACTCTCTCCACTGTTATCTCCCAACCTAGAGTAGGCCTATAGTTATAGAAAGTAAGTCCTCTATGCAAAATCCTACTTAAGTAAAAGTGGAGAGGTATTTGATATTTAATGTATTTAAGTATCAAAATTAAAATGTGCATTCTACATTCAATCCTCGCTCCACTGACCTCTAAAGGTTGCGTTAAAGTGGTATGTGGTCCGGTTATGCTGGAAAATTTGAAAGTACATGGTCTTCATCAATTTTTGCCATGTTTTCGATGCAAAATATTTTCCTTAAAAATAACCAGTAACTGATTGGTTCAGATAAACGTGGAGTAAAAAAATAAATAAAATACAATATTTCCTTTGAAATGTAGTGGAGCAAAAGTACAAAGTTTCCTAAAATGAAAATACTCAAAGTACAAGTACCTCAAAATGTTACTAAAGTAGAGTACTTGAGTAAAAATACTTAGTTACTTTCCACCACCAGTTGCCCCTGACCACCTGCATGCCTTGCTGATGGCCCTCAGAGACCCCGTTCAAGAACATTTGAATCAGGAAGTTACCATGTTAACTTAACCAACATGTTAAAGGGTAAGTTCACCAAACCTCACCCATATCTCCACAGGTAAAGTAACTGCATGTTATAGTAGCGAGTAAAACACACCATATATTATAATCGGTTACTTACGCTTGGTCCATTCAAATATTGATGAAGGCTGTGTGCTCAAACGCATCCATTTGCCTATTTTCTACATCCCAATGATGTTATTGATCCATTGTCTGCACAATCCATGCTGTTCTTCATACTGGATACACACAGCTCGAGCTAGTTAAGATTAGACAAGATTAGATTCAAATGTATTGTCATTCTACAGCACAGTACAGTACACCGAAAAGAAGTTTGGCATCCAACCTGCACACAATTCCCCCTTTTTTTATACACTTATTTATATACCTGCACATAATCATATAACTCTGTATTATAGCATGTACAACACTGCTGTATATACCGCATATATTTATAAGTGCAAACTACATCTTGGTACAACTACATTAGCCACAAAACTAATGTAAAGTCAATTGGGCCACATTCCAATCCATGCAAGCCCTGGAATTAATGCTGAAACCTACTTTAGGTGCACTATGGAGTAGGTTCCAGTGTTTATTTCAGGGCTTGTACAGACTGGAGTGTGGTCCCATTGACTTTACATGGGTTTTGCAATTTAACAGAATACACCTACTATGCCTACTAAATCTATAAACTCTACAGGTTGTAGGTTTTGGTCTTTTCATACACTATGCTGTCAATGAAAACAACTTTTTTACACTGGCCTTATTTTTTAAGCAGGAGTGAGAACAAAGGCTGTTGTGTGACCTAGGCTACCTGCTTTCCTTTATACATGCTTCTTTTGTCGTGAATGTTTTTTAGTCAATATTAAAAATACACCTACACAGAAGATGGTCATATGGCACTTGCACACTGAATCTCTTGGTATTGTCCTAACATTACCAATATCATTCTGCTAATTACAGGAGTCATTAATAAAAAAAATTTATTGACTCCATAAGTGGGTTTGACTCATAATGCCTACAAGGGGAAATGGCAGTGTTTTGTTTAGTTTTTTTGACCAAACACCTGCCAGTCACAGGTTTGTGTAAGTTACTGTTTATAAATCTTTTGTTCGTATCACTGTAAATATGTTAATTCATTATTCAACATAGTAAAGAGTTCACTGTGACAAATAGGCTTTTTAACCTCGGTATAGAGCTAATTTTGTAATTTATAATGCAAATCTTTGGAGTAAACTGTAGTGTTGCTGAAACCGCCCATTGTATGTGAACACGCTCAATAGCTCAAGTGGGAAAACCAGGGTTGACAAAATAACCTGATGTCCACCGGGTGTGCGTAACTGCGGTTCTTAAGATTAGTGAAGCCAGCTACTGCAAAGATCCCCTGGGTGTATGTATTGAAGTTGCTTTGTAGTATAGGCCCTTCATTATCAATAAAAAAAAAATGGGTGCGCCCTTATTGCTCACGTGAAAATGATAACAGATAACTTCCGCCCTTGATTGATGGCCTAATAATCTTCTGCCCCTTCTGTTGATGCTTTGGTGTTGCACTCCTCCGTCACGTCTGATGGGAAAGTGCGATCATGTCGTTTCAGAAGCATTTATTGATAGCTTGGGTTTGTTTTTGTTTAACACTAGCCCAGCTCAACACTGAGAAAGGCGACTTAAACGAAGACGACGCGAGCAAGCGTTTTGCTGGCCGGGGCAGATCATATGATGGTTATAACGTTGAGTTTAAAGCTTCTATGTCTTTGGATGCCCCGACCAGCAAAGCATTCCATGCGCCCGTTTGGAAATATCTCATAGGTGAGAATTTGGCCCTCATATCAATGTATTTAATTGAGTCACCACCGAATTTATCATGACAACTAGGTGGCATAACTTCTAATATGTTCCTCAGAGACAACATGACGTTAAGATAACAATTGTGGCAGGTTGTTGTGTGACAACCCGTTTTGTAGTGTTTAATCAATTACATTTAATTTGTATTTTTAGGTTATCTGGAAAGTCCCAAAACTGGAGAACCCTCTCATTTCAACAAGCCGTTGTATCACTGTGGCAATGAATCTGTCCTAGTAAGGTTTTCAAAGATAAGCCATGCAGATCTCTATTTGATGAAAGGTGAGACTGAATAGTTAAACTGATAGATTAGCAATGCAAGTGAGCCCTTGTAAAGATGCAGTTCATGAATGTTGGGAAAATTTGAAAGTACATGATCATCAATTTTTGCCATGTTTTCTATGCAAAATATTTTCCTTCAAAATAACTAGTAGCTGATGGGTTCAGATAAACAGTGGAGTTAAAAAAAAATACAATATTTCCTTTCAAATGTAGTGTGACCTGTCTGTGCTGTGCGTGTATGAATGTCCCTTACCACCCCTCCTCTCTCCCCCTCTTCTCTTTTACGTCGGGTTAGTTTTGGTTATCAAAAACGGACTATTGGACGAATCATGCACACATTTCTTGTTTCTTTTTTTTCCTAAAATGAAAAAACTCAAAGTACAGTACTTGAGTAAAAATACCCTGTGGGGCAAATTGAACACTTTTAATGACTGCATGTCTCTTTCCACAGATGGCATGGAGCTACTTTGGTTAATGTTACTACCTGAGCATTGTCACCACCACATATTTACTGATGGACCTTGGCTGCTTTTGAAGGCATCTTATACTGGTTGCCACTTTACACAATGGGTAAGTACATTTTTCTTTATAAAATCAAATGAATCCAAATGTGCTCAGTTGTCTACATAATCCTGCCTTTATCGTGACTCATGGGTAATGCTTTGTGTATAGTTAAGGTAAGTTAACAGGTTGAATTTTAGTTTGTCCTCAGTCTAAGCCATTAAAAAATCTACTGTAGCTTCTATGTGGCCTTGGGGATAGTGGTTTGGCTTTGAATAGTGCCCATCCAAATTTCACTGGTAAGTATTTGGCTCATATGTGCAGCATTCTCAGGCGTCATTCGGCACAGCATGCATAGGGGTTGCTCCGTGGTCAATCACTTTGCTGTGAAATTGCTACTACCTGTGTAGTGCTGTGGCAGATACAATTGCATGATTAATGGTCTAGTTTTAAGTATTAACCTTTGTGGCATACTTGGCTGAGAGTTTTCACACGGAAGATATCAGAAGACACAAGGTGTAAAATTCAAAGCTCGGTGGGTTATCTACAGAGTCTGATACATGCCACTCTCGCTCTTTCTTTGTTACTTTGAAACGTTCAGGGCCTCGTTTCCCAATAACAATCTATCTTAGAGGTAAGGAGTGTTTTCTGAGTGCAATCCTAAGAAGGTTTTTGATAAGGAAAGAACACCCTTCGTGTCACCTACTGGACTCATTGCGAACTTCATATTCATTTTTAATGGAAGATGTAAGGTGTTAAAGTTTGATGAATTGTAGGCTACATTATACTAAGTATAAAACAAATAACATAATAGAAGCATTCGTGGCAAGTTGCAAGTCATCCCACAAACTACATTATGAAAGTGGAGTAATTACCTGTAGAGCTTATAGCTTATCTCATATTATAGCATATAGGCATATGTGTGATGTTAATATGTTCTTTGATTGATCGGTCTGTTGCTCGAGGCTGAGAAAGTGAACACATTTATAAATGATCAGGTGGTACAGTATATGATCGGTACATCCCATGGCAACATGGTGCCCTGTAAGTGTGAATGACTCGTTCATGTTGGCCAACTCATCCGTGGCTCAAGAGGCAATGACCCATGGATGGTTTCATTGGTATTTATTTGGGGAAGTGGGTCAAAATAAAGCACACTGACCAAGAAGCATTGTGGAGTGCGCTATGGGGAGACGGAAACTGCACCTCAGGTGTGCACACAAGTCCAGCGGTGGCCACACACTTCTCTCCCATCAGTGCTGTGCAGTAACTATGCCACACAACATTGCTGTTCACAAGGGCACCTTACAGTACATGACCGTGAAGAGAAGGATGGAGACCGATTTGCAGGCGTGAATTGGCCTAGATGATGCATAATAGCCTACAATAAAATATTACATATTTTTTTCCATCCCTTCTTCCGATTACCACTGCAAGGGTGAGCGAAATACTTAACAGTGACTTTGGAGATGGTGTTTGGAAATTTGGATGGACACTATTCCAAAGCCTATGTCGCCGATTTTGCTCACCTATGATGCTAATGTGGGTTTTTCGTCGTTGCGTCCATAGGGGTTGCTTTGTGGTTGATCTAACTTACCATGAAATTACTTCTTTGTGTACTGTTGGTGTTGTAATTTCATGAAATTTATTTCATTGATATTTTCCACAATATTAACTATTGTGGCACAACTACGGAAAGCGACCACAGAGCAAAGTCTATGGACGACACAAAGAACGACCGAATTGGCATCATAGGTGAGCCAAATCGGCGGCAGTGGTTTTGAAATGGTGTCCTCCCAAATACTATCTCCAAAGCCACAGTAGGGGCTAGACCCAAACATTGCAACTGTATTGTCTGTGAAGTCTCATGTATCACATTTTTAACAGGGCACTATCCTTAAGTGATGACTGCAGATAAGTAGCAAAAGTAGATAAGATAATGTCATGTTTCTCATCAGATGAAGGATGGAGCTCAGTATAACTTGTTGAAACTGCAGTACTTTGATCGCCTGCTACGGGAAAATGTGACCAGCACAATCACTTGCAAGATTCCCATCTCCTTGACCTCTGTACTGCAAACACCAGCAAGGCCTGAGGTCACTTGTGGTCAAACGGATGTGACTGTGAAAATACCTGCTGGTGGAGAGCTAAAGAAGGTGGAAGTGCATGGTAAGGACTACTAGTTGATTCTAATATGGTTTCACAATGGCACAGATGGTTGGCACAGCATTGGAAATATTGTCTTTGGAAAGGTTTTGCACAAATTGTTTGGACACTGATTTTTAAAATGGAAGTGGCGTACAAGAGGCTTTTCCAGATTATATTCCAAGTTATTCTTGCCTTTCAGTAATACTTGTCCTTCTGCTTTTATCTACTTGGGCGTTTAAAATCAAAATTATCATGGGTGTTTCAATTGTTGTAAAATGTGTGCATATGAATCTTTATCTGTTTGCAATGTAACCGTCTCCAACTTAATGTACATGTAGGACCTGAGGCATTGGTGTACACTAAAGGAGGATACTTTGTCAAGCATTGGAGGACTTCAGATGCTCTCTTTGTCCAAGTTTCTACATCAAGGGATATGGTAAGAACTGGATCAAACTGTCATGGCTGAAGTAGTAAAGTGTTGGTCAAAATGTGAAGGTAACAGTTTGTGCTTTTGTTCACAGTATGACGACCTTGCTTTTGAAGTGGATTATCTTGACTCGACAGGAGAACGGTGTACTACAATGGTGTCTTGTTCCCCAACGTCTTTACCAAGCATTTCAATGTTGCATAGAGTCAAAAGAGAGTTATGGGGCATTACAGGTGATGCAAGTGCTCCTGCAACAGCTCCTAACTTCAGTGTCCCACCTGACATGGGAATCTGGGAAATGTGGCAACGTCCAACTGTTCCAACAGGACAACATGTTCTTAGCACTCCCAGTGGTGGTTATGATTCAGGTCAAACAACAAAAGCCCCAGCAAGTGCTCCTGCAACAGCTCCTAATTTCAGCGTTACATCTGACATGGGAATCTGGGAAATGTGGCACCGTCCAATTGTTCCAACAGGACAACATGTTCTTAGCACTCCCAGTGGTGGTTATGATTCAGGTCAAACAACAAAAGCCCCAGCAAGTGCTCCTGCAACAGCTCCTAATTTCAGCGTTACATCTGACATGGGAATCTGGGAAATGTGGCACCGTCCAATTGTTCCAACAGGACAACATGTTCTTAGCACTCCCAGTGGTGGTTATGATTCAGGTCAAACAACAAAAGCCCCAGCAAGTACTCCTGCAACAGCTCCTAACTTCAGTGCTACATCTGACATGGGAATCTGGGAAATGTGGGAATTTCTAACTATTCCAACAGGATCAAACGTTCCTGGCACCCCCAGTACAGCATCAATGGTGAGCACAACCTCCACAGTTATCACTGCGTCAACTGTCAGCACTGCCTCTACAGCCAGTGCAGCCTCCACTACTAGCACTACCTCTACAGCTACCACACCCTCTACTGCTAGCATTACCTCTACAGCTACCACACCCTCTACTGCCAGCACAGCCTCTACTGCTAGCTCTGCCTCAACAGCCAGTACAGCTTCCATGGCTTCTATAGCATCTATTGGCTATGCAGCTTACTCTGTATCATCTGCTAGCACTGTATCTAAAGCCAGCACAGCCTCTACTGTTAGCGCTGCATCTACTGCCAGT
>OMKL01143791.1:0-10188 GCA_900302295.1 Parasudis fraserbrunneri | reverse complement strand
TCATACAGCAATCTCTTCATTTGGCCTGGCTCAGTTTACAAGCTGGTTTTCTGTTTTAATGTTTCCAGGAGTGGGCTTATCGAGAACTATCTCATTTAAATTAGGAGTGGGACCTTAATTTACATTATAGGCATCAAACCAAACCCAAAACTGTATATCACATGTTCTGGGATCAGTCATGTCTTTATCAAATGTATTATGTGGGTCATAGAGCTTACTATGTTTTTCTACCTCCACAATGGGTTTCATGTCACCAATCCTTGATGTGCGGAGAGCACTGGAAAACTAGTGCCAATAGACTATACTGCCCTTCACCTAATGTTCTGTTCACCTATTACCAGAATATAATCATAGCCTACACAGAGCTTCTGCTATGACCGGATAGTACACATGTACCATCCACTTTCTCCCAACAACCTGCAATTGCAAAAATGGTTTAAAATAAAAAAAAATAATAAAAGAAAAGTTTCTACATGTCTATTGATATTGGTATTGAAACAACTGTGAAAGGTGTCAGTTATGTGTATGTTGCTAGTATGATGTAACCTTGCATGGCACAAGATCAAGCGAGAATCCATATTGTCAGACTTCAAGTTATGCGCTTGAACCACAGCGGTTCGGACCAATCAGCGTCCTTTGAGGAACTACTAGTGGCTACGGGCAAAGATACATCTGGTGGGTCAGGTAGGTATGATGTCAATATGACCGTCAACAAATCTATTTTTGCTGCGTACCATGCGCCTCACACAGAGAAAACAGACTCAATACAACATCTCCAGAGCTGCGCTGCTTACCCGGGCTGTGTGGCTGTTCTAACCCGTTAAGCCGAAACGAAAAGTAAGATGTTCCGTGGTGCAACGTGTGCCGCTGAGGTAAGCGGTGTGTCCCGCCTGTTACATTCATAACCTTCTTAAATATCGTTAGCACTTTGATTTTTATGCTAGCTCTACGGTTAACCACTGCAGCGAAGCCCGGGAGAGTACACCCGCTGAATCAACCCATGTTCCCCACAAGCACAAGTTCAAGCAGGGCAGGTGGCTGGCTGGGCGAGACTCCTCGTTCTGGTTAACAGCGAGAAGTTCCATAATGGAAGCCCCTCAACCTATGAGTGGCAAGTAGAGGGGTCTCCAGTCCCTCTACTTTCAGGAGCCGTCAAAGCACATGTTCTCCACATGCCCTCCTCGCTGATCCCTGCATTCATAACATCTGATGCAGAGACACCTCCAGTAGAATATGTTCTGACTAACTGCAGCAAAGTCAGACCCACACTGGAACAGGCCACTTTCCATAGACCCCTTCACTCTCTCGCCAACTCTAACACCGATTGTGAGAAGGAATGAGATGACATGTCCCTTCGGTAGAACCTGACGATGGGAGAGAGAGGACCATGATGTCCTCTACACTGATCCCCACATTCAGTGCCACTGACGCAGAGATTGCTCGCAGAGAGTACGGTCAGACTGGGCGGGTTCAGACCCACTCTGGAGCCTTGACACGTGCCACCCACTAAACACTCAGGCTGGTGGACTGGTAGTCCTGCTGCTCCTCTGGCATCCTCGATGCTGTATTTCTTCTATCCTCTCATCAGCATCTTCTTCTCTTCTCCTCTCTTCTCTTCTCTTCTCTTCTCTTTGGCTTTTGCAGGTAGGTGTTGCATCAATACAAGCAAGCCTCTTTGAGAATGCAGACCACAATACTTATACCAAAGCAGGAGAGAAGACAACAAACCACAACGTTCTTGTCACTTATCTCTCTTGCAAACAAGTTATTAGGGTCTGAATCAGACCTACTTTATTGAAGATTTTATTGAGCTTTGTGACTACAAATGTTAGAATTTAACTTTACTAATTACAATTGTACATGTAGGAAGTAGAGGTGTAACACAACACCATTATCTGTATCTGTATCTGTTTATATCTGGATTCGGATCTGGACCAGACGTGGGCATGCCATAAATCGGAAGTGGGTGTGGTCTGCCATGGAGGTAGTCTTAAATAGTTATTGACAGATATGCATTTTCTATGGATTTGATTTGAAATGTAAGATTTTGGATTATTTATCTTTTCAACAAAAAAACAAAAAACAAAAAAAAAAAAAAAAAAAAAATATATATATGTATATATATATACTTAGGTTGGAAAACATTGTTCATCTAAAAATTCAAAGTGGACATGTATGATTCTCAATCTCAACTATTCAAACAAATAACACCATAATTTAACTATAGGAAGCCTAGGACTCTGCCCATTACCAAAATATCACATTAGCATATTTACTATATTGTTTACCTATGCTTTGTGCCCATCTAATGCCTTCTCTTGTCTATTAGTGTGTGTGCGTGCGCATGCATGAATGTGTGGTGATATACCGTATATCGCTGAGTGCATTGCAAGGCAGGCCTATCCTCTTTGCTGTATATCAAACATTTTGCTGCCAGGGACTCAGGTCTTCATAGGAATGACAGGGCAAATTAT
Source organism: Parasudis fraserbrunneri (assembly GCA_900302295.1). Classification (NCBI taxonomy): domain Eukaryota; kingdom Metazoa; phylum Chordata; class Actinopteri; order Aulopiformes; family Chlorophthalmidae; genus Parasudis; species Parasudis fraserbrunneri. Next base: position 7,714 of record OMKL01143791.1, on the reverse strand, counting down.
GTATCAGCCTCTTATTTTCCAAAAGGAAAGTGAAACTATCCTTCTCTCTCACACACACACATGCTCACACACACACTCCCACACATACATACACACTCACTCCCACACACGCTCATTCAACCCCCTCCCCACACCCCCACATCCCCATTGTGTGTGGGGGCGTTCTTTGCTAATGCAACCTATTGTGGCTTGACACAGAGTGTATTGGGCCAGAGTAGAAGGGATATGAGAGGCGAGTCTGCCTCATTGTTCTTCTACAGTTCACTATGGAGCAGAGTGTAATTTGTTTTCATACCAAGGTTAGTGGCAGCACAATATAGCTGGATGAAGAATCCCAGTCATATACTGTAATAGGTCCTTTTCTAGCTGAGACTATACTGCTTGGGTGTGGGTTTCATAACGCACGGTACTTATCTGAGATTAGTTAAAGGGAAAAATTCACCCTGAAATACGGATTGACATGTCATTCCTGTGATCATGGACTAAGTTCAGTCTCAATGTGTGAACATAAACATTAATCTCTCTCAATGATGTCATCATGGCACATGATGGATTGAGCTGAACCGTTGACAGTGAATGAGAGACCCGACTTTGTGGACACAGGATCCTACACTGTTGTCTCAACTTATATTTTCAAGTAACCTTTTTGCTTTTTTTTTTGTTGAATCAACTAAATAGGAACTAGAATGGCACTCACAGAGATGCCTGTATCCACGCACAAGCGTGCAGAATTTCCCTCCGCTCTTTTGCCTGCGCATGTCCCTCAATTTTGGAATCGCTGTCTGACAGCGGTGTGTATTTGAACCATTAACCACTGGGATGTGTCTGTTTAGAAACCATAATGTCACAACTGATAATTTGACAAATGCAATTCTACTTTTACAGCTGTGACTGGTCTCTTAAGTATTTGTATTTGTATGTTGTGAAGAGGATGTGCGTCCACTCTTTCAGAGACAGAAGATCAGAAAGGCACCAGGCCCAGATGGCATGTCACCCTGCTGTCTGACCAGCTGGCCCCCATCTTCACACGGATCTTCAACAGATCACTGGAGCTGGGTGAAGTCCCTCCCTGCTTCAAATGCTCCACTATCATCCTGGTCCCCAAGAAACCCTCTGTCACCGGACTGAATGACTACAGGCCTGTCGACCTGACGTCTGTGGTCATGAAGTCCTTCGAGAGACTGGTGCTGACCCACCTGAAGGACATCACAGGTCCGCTGCTGGACCCCCTGCAGTTTGCCTATCAGACAAACAGGTCAGCAGATGATGCAGTCAACATGGGACTGCACTACATTGTGCAACACCTCGACTCCCCAGGGTCGTATGCAAGGATCTTGTTTGTGGACTTCAGCTCTGCGTTCAACATTGGCACCCCTCAGGGATGTGTGCTCTCCCCACTGTTCTTCTCCCTCTACACCAACGACTGCACCTCAGGAGACCCATCTGTCCACCTCCTGGAATGTGCAGACGACACAACAGTCATCTGCCTCATTCAAGACAGAGAGTAGTCTGCATACGGACGGGAGGTCGAACAGCTGGCCCTGTGGTGTGGTCGCAACAACCTAGAGCTGAACACGCTCAAAACTGTGGAGATGACAGTGGACTTCAGGATCTGTACTCTTCCAGAGTCAGGAAACGGGCAGGGAAAATCACTGCAGACCCCTCATACCCTTGACAAAATCTGTTCCAACTCCTCCCCTCTGGTAGGCACTACAGATCACTGTACACCAAAAACACCTGACACAGGAACAGTTTCTTCCCCCTTGCTGTTACACTTATGAAGTTAACTTACTGTGGCACTGTGCAATAACCCTGGAACACTTCAATATCCACTGTACCTATAAATTATATATTATATTTTATATGATATATATATTTATTTATTTTAGCCTAGAATACAAAATGTGCAATACATTTCACTCACCATTGCATATCTGAACAGGCTGTACTTACTACACACAACCACCGATCATATGTACATAAAGTAACATTATTTTCCTTTTTTGCTACCATCTAATATTTATCTCTTCATTCCTTGCACTCTACCTCTTTGCACTATTTGTATACTGTTTACAGTCCACAGGAACCTTGTGGATATACCTGTAAATAGTCATTACTCATGCATATCTCTGGAGATGGTTGTGTTGTTACTCTTTTTTTGTCTTTCTTTTCTTTTGTGTCAGTACATGGAGATGGAGCTACTAAACCGGAGTCAAATTCCGTGTATGCACATACTTGGCAAATAAGGTCGATTTTTATTCTGATTTCACTTTTCACTTGTAACTAAGAGATTCACAGAGACAATTAATCATTTTTGTGCATAGATCACTAGATTAATCAACTTATCATTGTTCTTTCATGTGGGCATTTCCTGGTTGTTAACAACATAACAGTGGTCAAATGGCAATAGTGAACATTAAATACTTGACCTACAAACACAAAACTGTTCTGACAGCACAATATTGATGTAACAGAGAGATTTGCTGAAAAAACCCCAAAACGTTTTTCATGCATAGGTATATCAACTATATGAGGTTCACTTGGGCATTTGCATGTTGTAAACTGGTGCCAGATAGCTGATTACTGGAGTCTCCTGGCCAATCCTTGAGGGTTGGCAACCCTAGGTGAGGGAGCAGCGAACTTGTGCATTCAAAAGATGTAACGTTTATCCTCAATATTGAATTCAATGAACAATGGTGCAAATTAATTCAAATAAAATACTTGTCGTTGACCAATTTGAAAAATATTAGAGAATTCAGGTCCTTGTCAACCTATGTGCGAAATTTCATCCAAATCGGATCAGAACTAGGAGTTATTCCTGATGTGGACACATACACACACACGAGGACACACATGGACAGGAGTGACTACAATATCCCCTCACCAGTGCTTCACGCACATGTGTAAATGATGTAAACTTAATATTTAGAATTCCCCCTCTCTTATTCAACTAAAAAAATCCATTGCAATAAGGTTAGTTGAAAATATAAGTTGAAACTGATTATGAAAAAATCCTATGTTGTTTCAACTTATATTTTCAACTAACCGTTTTCTATTGGCTTAAAGCTACAATGGGTAAGATTTTCAATTACATATTTGTTTTTTTGCATCTTACTCCAAAACAGTCTGCTGTGAGCGAGTTTCACTGATCAGTGTAGCAGCAGTTCAGAGATATTCCATTTTAAAGTTTCAGAGAGGCTCCCCCTTCTAACCAGAGAAGCTCAGATGGAATTTTGTTGGAATAAGCACGTTTAGTTTCAATACGCAGTCCTCATTCAATACAGTCAATACAATTAGGACCATGTAACTGAATTCTGTGCTTATTCCAACGTAATTACCTTTGAGCAACTCCGACTGGTTACAAGGGGGTGCCTCGCAGTAAAACTTTAGAATGGAATAGCTCTACAGAGCTGCTACACTGGTGAATGAAACTCACTCACAGTAGACTTTTAACTTATCATTTTTTACAGTGTATAGCATGAGTAGACGGGGATATCGGCCCATGTGGTTGGTCGATAACTGTTAGCACAGCTCATTTGGATGGAACAAGGTCAAACAAGTCAGTCAGTCTCCAAACAAAACGTTTTGGCAAACCGTTGTGGAGTAGCATCACTTTTTGTCACTTGGTGACATCCAGGAATAGAACATTGTTTCTCTGGTGTCAATATTTCAGGAGAGATGTTCAAAACCATTGACTGAACTGGCTTAGATCATTGGAGGAGCATATCACTGTGGTCACATGAAGACCTGGGAACTCCAGTTTTGAAAGATATGATATTTATAGGGTCTTCTATGTGAAGAGTGAAGCCCTAAGGCACACATAAACGATTTTAATCCCCATTGGAGATTTTCAAAACGACATGGTTATCAGTGAGGAAAAGAGGTTGTTTTTTTTCAATTCCTGGAGTTCATTTTTGGAGATAAGACGTTTTCGTACTACATCATGTGAATTCCTGTTGAGGGTGAATTTTTGCCTTATACCTAAGCCATATCCAAATGTTTTGATAAACGGATCCGAGTTATGCTGTTTTATAATGAATAAGATGACATTGACCAGGGAGTCTGATCATCACTGCTCCTAGATCAGCAGTCCCTACTCTAAGCAGCTCCATTTTGCCCCTGGCAGGGTTATGCAGAGAGCCACTCTGTCAGAATTATTATGACTAATGAGACTTGGAGAAAGTTGGAGCAGCTCACATCCGAGTATTAATGAAAACAACGCTGCAGTTGCTGCCCTTCAATCCACATCTAATACCAAAAGTTCAGAGGGGGCCAAGTCAAGTGTATCGCTCACAAATGTCAGAAATGTGTTGCGATGTGTTCATGCAGTAGATGCTGAACAAGGACAGTGTCATAGATGCAAAGCTATGTTCTTATATGTACAGCGCACTGCCTGTGAGTCGCCACTAGGGCTAACCATGAGTGAGTGAGTGAGTGAGTGAGTGAGTGAGTGAGTGAGTGACTGACTGACTGACTGACTGACTGACTGACATTGCTGGTGCATGTTCACTATGTCACCTTTCATGGGGGCAATGCCAGCCTAAAGGTTAGAGAGGTTTGCCATTTTGAATCCCTAGACCCCTTCCTCTAAGGGGGAAGTGGATGAGTGATGCTCTCCTCTCCCTAAACAACTACCACTGAAGTGCCCTTGAGCTAGGCACTTAACCCCAACAGCTCCGATGGAACTGCTTGGTGCTCAGTGGCCAACAGTGGAAGACTGTGCATGGTTGCACTGGGCAGCTCCCGTGTGCAAAAGTAACTGTGTGAGTTTGTGGCAGGGCACTGCATAAAAAAATGTAAAAAAGATTTTTTATTTTGTTTACTTGCTTTCCATCTTAACTGCATGACTATTGTCATGTGTACTGTACCACACAGCAGGAAGTTTAAAGGTCCAATATTATACTCCTTTTCAACAAGTTAATATAGGTCTCTGAGGTCCCCAAAACATGTCTTTGACGTTTTTTGCTGAAAATACCACTCAGATTATGCATTCTAGCATGTCTCTATACCCCTTTGTTTCAGTCCTGTTCTGAATAGGCTGTTTCTGCTTCTGTAGCTTTAAATGCAAATGAGCTGCTGCTCCTGACGCCGCTCTCCAGAACGGGTGTGCACATAGCTCATGAAATTCAGATCAAAGTGTCAAACTAGGCATTGCAGATCAAATATGAGTTAAGATCCAGCAACTGCATATCCCATTTCTCACCTAAAATGTTGTCGGAAACATATTTTAGTGAACCGTTTAGGTGGAAAAAGAGAAGGTTTACGAGTGAGCCGCCAAGGATCGCCCATTGTCTACCAAGCAGTGATTGGTCAGTTGAGTTATTATCTTTATCGATTGTGGCTGCAATTCTGAATGGCTTGTTTCAATAGGGAGGGTTCTTGTCACAGCTGAACTGCAGAAACTGCGCCGAGTACATATTTCACACTTTCTCAGTGTTGGGACAACACCTCATTGTGCAAAAATGATGCAAAACTCAGGAAAAGGCTATTTTTATAATAGGGGACCTTTAAATCCCAGTAATGGCCCACAACTGAGAGCATCTCACTAGCATCTTAATAACCCTCTGTCTTCCAGCACTCACTGTAAGTGTGTGTGTGTGTGTGTTCTCTAGTAAGGTAGAGTGATATTGCCATTGGCCTTCTGTTTGCTCAAGCTTGGTTAAATCAGCTGGGTCCCTGGACTCTCCTCCATTGCTCCAGCTACAGATATTCTAACTTGCTTCTACTGCTCTCTCTCTCTCGCTCTCTCTCTCTCTCTCTCTCTCTCTCCTTTTATCTCTCACATCATTGAGGGATATCAGGAAATTCTCCCTAGAAATCTATAGTAAAGCTAAAATCCATATAAGAGCTATTCCTTTATGAAGCTATATGCAAGGGAGAGCCTAGTCCCTCTCCTTCAGAGGCAAATGGTCCTTTTTAAAATGGCCTTAATGCTTCTGCTTGCTCATAAACTCAGCTATCTCCAAAATGGCTAATGCATCAACGGCTTTGTTGAGATGGTCTTTGATTACTAAGAAGCACACAGGGAGAAACTCGCAAGCATACCAATTTGAAAGCATTTTAGCCTTGTAATGCATGAATATTAGCACTTTCCTAGACTTTCTGATATTAATTATCCTGTCATAATTCCTTCTACAGTCTCCAGCAGATGCACTTCCATTTGGGCTAATCTATCTGTAAAGCCATGCAGCCGCTGGTGGGGGGGCTCTCACCATAAAAACCGCAGAACCAAGTCTGTTCTGATGCTTAAAAGCTGCTGATGCTGAGAATAAGGTTTAGCCACCCATACTCTCTCTCTCGGCTTCATTCTCTCTGCTGCTGCTGCTACTGCTGCCGCTTCGAGCACAGGATTAGTCATATTTGATCATTCACCAGAACAAATAGGGTTTTTCTTGTTTCGTTTAGAAATTCAGCAGGAATACAACTCAATTTAAGAGTTCATACGTGTTATTCCTACAGTCAGGGTAGCCTAATCAATATGTTTGTGCACAAACAACATGAATTAGTGTGAATCTTGCTGTGCTGTCAACAACATACAACATCTGGAGCTGCTCCATGCATAGTGGATTTGGGGAAAGATGGAAAAGGTGATTGATGGTACACCCAGGGCATGCCAGAAATAAGGACATTTACATTTTCTGTTTCAGGAGTGATAACACTTGGCTCATTTGGGTATAAAAATTCAAACATTATGTGGCACTGGCACCACAGTAACAGTCTCCCATTTGTTTTTGTTTTTTTTGAAAATTGTAACAACATGTCCCTGGAGATGAGAATAGAGCATGCAATGAATTCCAATGATTCGCATTAGTATTAATATATTTCCTGGATATAATGAAATGCCAAATATGCTTTCCTTGATTGTCACTTTGCAATTACCTCCGATTGAGCATTAGATCACAGCCTATTAAGTCGGGCCCCTGATTGGCAAGCAGACAGAAAAAAAAAAAAGAAACATTCTACATTTACATCTCTGATGAAGTTAAGGGCATGCTCTATTTAAGCTCCTGGGCTTACTTTGGCTGACAGTGGTTGTAATTATCACCAGAGGCCAATGTGTCACAGTCATAGCCTTTCTAGACACTGGCTGGGTGGTTATGGTCCTGCATAGGTATCATGCACCCGGGGCATTATGCTGTAAACAATCAACAGATTGTTCAGGTCGGATCCATCCTGATTGATGGAGGCGAGTCAAGTTTCGGTAGAGAGAGGTCTTCAGCAATTCCAAGGACCCAAAATGTGGTTTAATGAAGTGATTGTAAGTTAAGAAGACAGTGTGTGGGAGTCATCTTTTCTAAAGCCTACACTTGAGATGTTTTCTCTTTTACTCACCTGTAGATAAGAAACTCCAGGTGTTGTAACACTTTTGGCCTGTGTGTCTGGATGGTGATACTTGGAAAGCAGGGAGGGGGGACGATTAGGCAAGCCACTCACGTCGACCACAATACTGGGATTTCACAAGTGCTTTATTTATCATAGCGACCACCTTGACCATATAAAGCCTGGTCTCACGACTACTATTCTACTCATACATGAAATAAAATAGTGTCCACACACGCCAAAGCATCACTGTTTGTGAGTTGAGGAAAATAAAAGGAGCCGAAGCTCATGTCCATGTCCATCACCTAACAGGTGTACCGCTCAACTGACTTAGGCGCAGAGCGCAGGGCAGTGACGTAGTTTCATACGTACACATGCAAACCAACACGTAAGC